>NEWO01000337.1:229367-264784 GCA_003013225.1 Phalaenopsis aphrodite | reverse complement strand
TTATCTTTCAAACTCTTATCTATAATTACACCTACACCATTTCTAGTGCGACTCTTACCAGAATACCAAAGTTTAAAACCTAAATTGTCAATCTCCTTAGCCTTTTCTCCAACCCAGTTAGTTTCTTGAATACATAAGATATTAATTTTCCTATGAATCATAATATCAACTAATTCCATTAATTTACCATTGAGAGTGCCTATATTCCAAGAACCTAGCCTAATATTAGTTTCATTAGTTTCATGGACTAACTTCTTTACCCGCATTCGTCCGTAATGTGGGAACCCTTGCTTATTTAACACTACACCCGGGCGCCGGTATAGCGGCCCTTGCACACTTTTCACTGTATTCAGGCTATACAGCGCGTCGCTTCCAGGGGACGCCCTAGCACTTACACAATGATCAAAAGCATTCATGTCATGATTTTTTCGACAAGTTTTACGCTGGCTGTCGACTACCTAACGCAACCCTCCACTTTTCGCTTCCGGGCTTGGGACCGGCAACGGCAGTGTCAATATGCACAAATTCTTGCATCAGAATTTTACATGATTTTGTTCAAGCCTTGATTCATGTCATGATTTTGTTCAAGCCTTGATAAATGATCAAAAATTTTATTATCAATCCTTTTCATATTGACTACTATAAAATCAAACTCTTGCATCAGAAGTACCAATCTAATTAATCTTAGTTTAGCATACTTCTTTTACATATAAAAATTTAATAGCCGGATGGTCAATATGCACAAAACATTTAGCTCCAATTAGATATGATCTAAACTTACGAAAAGCATACACAATAGGTAATCAATCTCTTTCAATGGTGGTGTAATTAATTTGAGCATCATTAAGAGTCTTGCTAGCATAGTATATAACATTAAAAAGCTTATCATATCTCTGCCTTAAAACAACTCCAATTGCATGTTCACTAGAAACACACATTAATTAAAAAGGTTTCTCCCAATCCGGTGAAACTCTTATAGGAGCAGTGATCAATTTTTCCTTTAAAGTTTCAGAGGCTTTAAGGCAGTCTTAATTAAAGTCAAATTTTGTATCTTTCTCTAGAAGTTGGTAAAGGTTTAGTAATTTTTGAAAAATTTTTAATATATCTCATGTAAAATCCATCATGTCTTAAAAAGCTCCTAACTCCTCTTTCTGCGGTAGGTGGAAGTAGGTTTGATATAACCTATATTTTTGCAAAATCTGCTTCCATCCCATTTTCTGAAATTTTATGTCCAAGCACAATTCTTGGTGCAAACATAAAATGACGTTTTTCCCAATTTAATTTGAGATTAGACTTTTCACAATGTTCCAGAAGTTTCTCTAAGTGATTTAGAGATATTTCGAATGAAGTTCCAAATACAAAAAAATCGTCCATGAAAACTTGAATCACTTTTTTAATCAAATCACTAAAAATTGACATCATACAGCTTTGAAATGATGCAGGTGCATTACAAAATCCAAAAGGCATTCACCAAAAAGCAAAATTTCCATAAGGACTAGTAAATGTTGTTTTCTCTTGATCCTCTACAATAGTAGATTTTTGATGATGACCTGTATATCCAACTAGAAAACAAAAATATTTATGCCCATCTAATCTATCCAACATCTGGTCTAAAAAGGGTAAAGGAAAATGATCCTTTGTGATAGAATAAGTTAAATTTTCTATAATCAATGTAGATTTGCTAAACAGTGACTTGTCTTGTTGATATTAGTTCATTATGCTCATTTATCACTATATTCGCACCTCCTTTCTTTGGAACACAGTAAATTGGACTAACCCAAGCACTATCATAAATAATATGCTTTACTCTAGCATCTAACCATTTCAAAATTTCTTCCTTTAGTACTTCTTTCATCACAGGATTTAATCTCCTTTGAGGGTCAGCTCTTGGTTCATGTTGATCTTATAATAAGATTCTATGCATACAAATTGAAGGATAGATTCTTTTAAACTCAACTAATGTCCATCTAAAGGCTTTCTTATATCTTTTCAAAATTTCTAACAGCTGTTGTTCTTGCATATCAGTTAAGTCTAGGATACTATAACATGAAATGTAGATAAATCTCTTAAAAATGGATACTTTAAATGTGTAGGAAGCATTTTCAGTTCTATTTCATGTGGTTTCTCAATAGATGAAATCAAATTCTTATTACTTTCTACATAATCCAACATTTGAACTCTTTCCTGAACAGAATCTATATCCTCTTTACTTACTTCAATAGATTCATCTTGAATTCTATCCTTATCTTGATATTCTAGATATTCCTTTTTAAATTATCTTTCAAAAGTTTTCTTGAAATATTCATGGCTTAAATATTCATTAATATTCAATTTGAAGCATTCAATCTCTTTGCTCTTTTGTAGGGTATGTCATCAATTTTGCAATATTAAATGTAACCACTTGATCACTAACTCTCATAGTTAGTTCTCCTTTTTGTACATCTATCAACACTCTTCCGGTGGCTAAGAATGGTCTTGCTTAAATGATAGGAGTTTCTCTATCTTCCTCAAAATCTAAGAAAATAAAGTCTACATGAAAGATAAACTTATCGACTTTTACCAAGACATCTTCTATAACTCCTTAAGGATAGGTAATCAAATGGTCAGCTAACTGTAGAGTTACAGTTGTAGGTGAAATATCTCTTTGGCCCAACCTTCTAAAAATTGATGATGGCATAAGATTAATACTGGCTCCTAAATCACATAAAGCTCTCCATAAAATCTTTCGTCCATATCACAAGGAATTGTAAAACATCCAGGATCTTTAAGTTTTTTAAGACGCTTTTTCTGAATTATAGCGCAACACTCTTGGTTGAGTACAACAGTCTCATTATCTAAAAACTTCTTTTTCTTATTAAGTATATCCTTCCTGAACTTCACATAGCTTGATATTTGTTTCAATGTTTCAACAAATGGAATGTTTATCGTTAATTTCTTTAAAATTTCTAAAAATTTTGCAAATTGATTATCTTTATCTTTATGCTTCAATCATTGAGGAAAAGGAGGTGGTGGTCTTTCTATAGTGATGTTCATTGGTTTAATAAGATTTTCTGCTTCAAACTAAAAATCTTCACTAGATTTTTATTTTCCACCTCATCTTTTTCAACTTCAAGTTCTTGTTGAACTTTGTTTTCTAATTCTTTTTTATTTCTCAATTGAATAACTTTAATTTGCTCTTTGTTTTGATCTTTAGGATTTACTTCAACATTATTAGGCAATGTTCTTGAAGGTCTATTGATAAGTACAGTAGCAATACATCTTAAATGATTTTCGATAATTCTGATAGTGGCTCCTTCACTTTGTAATTAACTACCCATCAGCAATATCAATTCTTCCAATGATAACTTTTTTTCTCCTTCATAAATTATTAAAACATTGGGGGTAATTAGGTTTATAAGCTTGGTTCCCTTGATTTTTGAAGTTTCCCAATGGGATTGCAGGGTTTTTTCCCCATTGCAGATTTGAAGCATTAGAATTAATGTTATTCCAACAAAAATGTAGACTATTCTTCCAACCAGGACTATAACAATTGGCACAAGGATTATTAGAACAATTGTTTATTACATTTAAATTCTCAAAAGAATATTGAGATTCTATCATTTGCCCCAATGAGTTCTCCTCAAGTACAGGTAATGTCTGAGAACAATTCATTTCATATTGATCTATCTTCTTTGATATAGTATCTATTTGGGCAGCTAAAATAGATATTGCACATAATCATTTATTCTACCTATTATTTTTTTACTTATCCTTTCAGAGGTCCATTGAAAGTTATTAGTAGTCATTTCTTCAGTTAAAGAATATGCCTCATCAAATGGTTTTGACATTAATGATCCACTAGTAGCAGCATCAATTATCGATCTAAGAGGTCCAACTAATCAATTATAAAAAGTTTGAATTATTAACCAATCTGTCAATGCATGGTGGTGACATTTTTTAAGAAGATCTTTAAAACTTTTTCAGGCTTCATAAATTGATTTCCCTTCAAACTGACAAAAAGATATGATATCATTTCTAAGCTTAGCAGTTTTTAATGGTGGGAAATGTTTTGATAAGAATTTTTGTGATAAATCTCCCCATGCTCTGATAGATCCAGATGTTAATGAGTTTAAACACAGCTTAGCTTTATCGCTTAGTGAAAAAGGAAAAATTCTAACTTTGACGACATCATTTAACACTTCAAAATATTTAAATGTAACACAAAATTGTAAAAATCTAGTAAGGTGTAAATTAGGATCTTTTGAAGGTGTTCATCCAAACTGATTATTTTGTACCATTTGGATAATAGCAAGTTTATGTTCAAATAAATTGGCATCTACAACAGGATTTTTTATACTCAAATGAATTGCATCTGCTGTAGGATTTGTATAATCGCTTGAAGTTCTCTGATGATATTCTTTTTCATTTCCAAGATTGTTTAACTTACAAGCCTTTTTGCTAAATTGATCTTTCTCTTTTTGTTGTTTTCAAATTTTTCTAACAGTTCTTTCTAATTCAGAGTCGTAAGGTATAAATTTTCAGATCTTACACTACGCATAAACTGAATAATGCAAGCTATTAAAAATAAGCAAACCCACTAAAATAAGAAAATGTTCCAATTATACTATAAACACACTCTCTCTTTTCTTAAAATAAAATAAAATAAAATGCTAATATTTTCAGTTCGATCCCCAACAACGGCACCAAACACTTGATGCAAATATTTATTATGCTGACACCACATAACGACGCAAAAAATTGATGCTGGCATGTTTATAATAAATATGCAATATAGTCCTAACAAAACACTTTTTATGAATCTAATTTATCCTTTAAAACTTTTTTTTAATTTTCCAAATCTCTCCTAAATATCAATGCAAGTAATAAAGAGATCTAATGGAGTCCTAAATATCGATCTCACAGGGAAGTTGGCAAATCTTAAAGTAAATTATGGAAATTATTTTATAATAAAAACAAAAAATTAAATTAAAGTACAAAATTTGAAAATTGACTACGCCGGTGATTGCTAATTAAAATGCAGATGTAAGATTATAGAAATTAAACTAAACAAAATACTAAACTTTTAGAAATAAAATTACAAAAATTAAACAAAGTTTTTGTTGTTGCGGAAAGTTAAAGTTTACGAATGCTTCCTTCTTCTTCACAATGTGTATATGGTTTGTAAAGAAATTGAAATCATTTGAAAAAATATATATATAAACTATTTTATGTCAAATAGGAGCAATCATATTCTTTACCCTCTTCCAAATGCTATAAAGAACATTGACTAATCCAGAGTTTGGTCCCTTATTTCGTGGTTATGCTAGGAGGATACCGGCTACCACTCCAGAGCACCCACTACTCCCTCCACTAAGGGCTAACAATCTTGCATTAGCTTATAATCAACTGAACCAAATTGGAAGTTTTAATTTATCACCTTAAAATCTTCAATTATGCATCCAAAAAAAGTATATTTCACTATTTATTTGCACACAATCCCAAGGATGACATACTCTCCCATGAAATCAAATGCAATTCTTCTTATGTTGTTGATATCATATCTCATTCAAGAACATGTGTCTCTCAACAAGTTTGAACATTTTAATTGCTCAAATCAAAAAGTAAATGAAGATGAAGTTCAAATCATCACAATATATTATCATTTAAAACTGTAGAAAACAAAATCTATTCTTCACAAAATCATATCTTAAAAAAGGGAGAAGGATAAATAAGACTACTCAGAATTCATGTGAAGGATACAATAAAACACAAATTTCATATATAAAATGAGTTTACAAAACAGAAGAAATAGAAACACAACTTATCTAACAATCTTTCCCAAGCAAATCCTTAGAAGTTCTCTCCAAGCCTTTTTCTCTTTACCAACACTCCCATTTCTCTAACAAGAAATCTCTCACCTTCCCTCTCCTCTTACAAACTTAGAAAAAATATCATCTTCTCTCTCTCCCTAACCCTCACGCCACACACCAACACCTCTCTTTTTCATCCCCCCCTTTTTTTCTCTTCAAGTCTTCTTCTTTTATTTTGGACCGCCTCTTTTGGAAAAGAATTAAGAATTACCTCAAAAATTCTCTCCAAAAGTCAATTATTTTGAATTCAAAAGATGTGTGATCTGATCCAAGAGTCATATCCCTTCATAAAAGAACCTTCCAAAGTGTCTAGATACATTGAATCATGCCAGGGACGACTATTTCAAATTAATGCAGTTTAAGACAAATTTTGCACAAATTTTCAAAGGGACACTTGTTCTACACACCCCTTGGAGTGATTCTTTTTTCTCTTTTTTCTCCAAATGTCATCCTTTTTTTTCATTTTTGCTCCAAGTGCCTAAAATTGATATACCTACAAGAAAAACACAAAATACCCTTCTTTAAAGTGCAATATCCCAAAAATTAAGTATAAAACAGGTACTTAAAATAGTATATTATTTTATTGTATCAATCTAGAATAGCATATCTTATTTAGAATTAAACAACAAGCCATAGAATTTTGAGGTTCTCCGTCTAGTACAACATAAATTCTCAACTCTTTTTTAGGCCTTTATATAGCCCTGCTATATAATTCATGCCATAACTCGCCCTAGGATTTTGAGGTTGTCGTTCATCATAACCTAAATCCTCACATCATTTAGGTTATTTGCATAATTGTAAGCACTAATTAAAAAAAAATTGACAGGATGAAATATTTAAATAATTCATCCCTCCAAAATAAAAGCAGAATCCTATGATAGCTTGGGAAGTCACCAAGGTTCACCTCAGGATCCTTGAATTCACCTAGTTTCTCTTCCTTTGGATTCCATAATAAATCTTCTAAATTTGAGTCATTCCCATTTTACACAACTTAGCTTGATCCCTTGACAAGTCCTATCCCTTTGAATTCCTAAAGAAAATATTCACTGATTTTTATGGAGAGTTTTCTTATGTTACTTCGATTATCTAAGATGTAATTAACTATAGGGGCTTGCCCTTACATGAAACTTTTTAAGAACCCAACTTAATATGAACCCTATTTAATCTCTTATATTAAATAAGGGAATTTTTTGGTCAACATAAAAATGGTTTTTCACAAACTTAAATGGATGTCATCAATTTTTTAGTTTATCCTTAACAGTAAGTAGTGTGTCTACCTTTCAGGATAGAATCATTTCTTGTGGTGTTGGGCTGGTTTATTTAAACTACTAAGGATATGAGATCAGTTTGGTCTTTTATTTTTAAAACTTAAAATATTACTTTCAAAAATCATATACATATATTAAACTAAACCGTGCGTAGGGATATCCATTCCGGCCAATGATAATTATCAATTTGGCAAGTGACAATTTTTAATATCGTAAATCAAACTCTAAAAGTAGGAATACTTGGTAAGAAATTTTCAACCATGGGTTCTCTTTAAAATTTTTAATAAAAATATAAATTTTTAGATTTCTGTAATGTAGGAAAAATTCTTAATAAAATAAATACTTTCTAGAATAAAGCGAAGCTCTTACCAAGGGAAGATAGAATCCATGACTTTTAGCCTTCAAATCTCCTAAAATCGACCAAATGTCAAGCTTTAGGTCTAGTTTCGACCTTAATTTAGAGGTAGGAGATGACTCAAGCAGTAAAAATGGGGTTTTGCGAAGGTTTTTTTGGGTTTTAAGTAATTCTAGGAGTTTTCAAGAAACTGGGGCCTTAGGCACCAAATCTAGCACCTCTGGCGCCAATAACAAAAATTTACAAATTTTGATTTTCTTTGGAAATCACCTGCATACCACACCACTTCACCCTCCAAATGACTTAATTAAACACTAATATTTAAAATTAAACTATTTTATAAAACAAACTTTCACATACACTGTAAAACTCACACACGCACACACACACAAACACACACACACACAAATATATATATATATATATATATAATTTAAACGATTACAACTAACATTATAGATCTAATTCATTGTTGAAATCATGCTAATAAACTAATGCTGAAGCCTAAATATCAAACATTTACTAAATAACACATATAAGGTTCCACAATAAAAGTAAATGAAATTCAACATAAACAAATAACACACATATACAATTGTAACTATGATATTTGTACCCAAACGAGTTCAAACATCTTCTTCACTTTTGTCTCCTTGAATGTTTTCCATACAAGCATCTTCATCAATACAAGGTCAGTCAGGAAATTTGTCCATCAAATCTTCTTCAATACAAGGATTTTTTTAAACATTCACACCATACTTATTCAATACGCCCGGTATGTTCAAATTGCTCATTCATCCTCTAATCCAAATGATCAAATAAATGGGAAATATTTCGAATTGAATTCATAAAATTTTGTACCTCTTTCTCCAACTTCTTGATCCTTTTCAAATTATCATGTGAACTATAAGGAAAAAGGGGTTGAATTGGTGATGAATTTTGAGAGAATTGATCCATAAGAATATTCATATTATTCTGCTCCCCATTTCTTATGCAGTTGCAACAAATGTTTGGGTCCATAGGTTTCTAAGGGAGAAGCAATTTTTTCCAACTTACATAAGGTACTTGTGGTTGGCTGTACAATGACAATATGGTAGTTGGATGTCCCAGCCCATAACTCAATCCTTTGATAATCAAACCCAAAATGAATTTTACAATTGAAGCAGCCACCTCAATAAGTCTTCCGATCTGAATACAATAATTCAAAATCACACATTCGTTCATTACTTTATTGATTTTGATAGTAGGAAGTAGTTTTGATGCAATAAATAAATGTCGTGCCTTTGATGCAAGATTCAATAATGATGAAGAAAAACTTACATGTTTGTTATCACTTATCTCCTAATTGGCATCTTTATCAGTAATGAATCAGTAGAGTTCATTCATGTTGTCTCTCGTAGGGACAAAATTTACATAGTGATAAATAGGAATGGTTTCAATTGGAAAAAAATTGTTTATTCTCAATGGAGTAAATGGTACCCACCTGCCTCAAACATAGATGACTCCATGGTTAATTCCATGAAGATTAGCATAAGATTATTTCACCACAAGAACTACTACCGTAGTGGTCGTATAACAAAGTACTTCCCAGTGACTTTGTACAATAATCTTCTCCACTCAAGTATTTGGTGTGTTGAATCTTTGATTCATGAAGCCTCACTCTTTGATTAAAGTATTTTTCACAAGAACTCGATCATATAAATCTTGTGCATTGAAACTGATAAACTTCCTCCTATTGAAAGTTCCAAATGTAGTAGTTTCATTAGAGTTGGAAGCCATAAGATTTGAAAAATGGTGACTCTCCACTGGTTTTCCACTGTAAAAAAACTTTAAATTAAATTTTTTAGAGTTAATAGGAAGAAAAACTACCAAAAATTGCCCAAAATCACCTTTTGAGTCGTTATTTTTTATTCTGGTAATCGCTGCACTTCTAGCGCCAAATTCTAGCGTTTTTGGCTCTAGCTCTCTAGAAAATTGCGCCACAGGTGGAAAATCTGGCACCTCTAATGCCATTTCATTTTTCTACACCATTTTATTTTAAATCTAATTGACTCTCAAATCTTCTATATAACATGGTAAATAAAGATGTTTTAATGTATTTTCTCAATGAGTATGTCTGTCAAGTACACCAAATTCATAAATAAAACATAATATATATATATATATATATATACCAACAACATTTTAAACTAAATAGGATTACAAAAAGTGGGGAAAGATGAGTACCCCTTCAAAAAAATCCTAAAGTTACTAAATCATAATTCCACTTCACAACTAGAGTAAGGAAAAGAATAAATTAAAAAAGGCCTCAAAATAAAAAAAATAGGTGGGCCAACGGATAAAATGGGACCAAATAAAATCTTGAGCAAAGCAAATAATCTCTTGACTGTGTTGAGTGCAACAATTCTAAAATGAGGGACATCAATCAGATCTCCATATTGTAGGAAGTGAAGTGGAGGAGGGCAGAGGAAGATACAAAGACTGAATTTGAGCTATGTCCAAATCTAAATGTGTAGGTTTGTTTCCTTCCCTGTAGTTGAAAGTAAGGTGAGTTTAAGTTGAGAGATGAGCACTTTGATCTCTTAAAGCCATTGTGTGTGATGTCAGGGAGACTGCTCCTCAAAATCCATTAGATAAATCACCACTATAGAATCCACCTCCACTCCTAGATGAATCTAATTTGCCTTAACAGCAAGTTTAACGGCCCAAAACACAACAATTTATTCGGTCTCATTAGCATCAATAGCCAAGGCTGGGGTATGAAAGTATAAAAGACACTGACTAAGATGGTCCTATATTACCCCTCCCACTCCTGCACCAATTTTAGTGAAGCTTCCATCAGTATTGATTTTGACAGTATGAGGCATAGGAGTTCTTCAAAGAGCTTTACAAATTAGAAGGGGAGTCACACTCTCAATGGGATAATTTTTATAGATATTGGGGATTCTTTTATATTTTATCATTTTAAATAGATAAGTTACACAAATTTTTATAGATGTCGATTTTGAGAAGGAATGTTATACGACTTATATCCTTTCTCAAAGTAATAGCTAAAGAATTGCCTTGCTTTTGTGTTAGGAAGATCTTATATGTGATAGATGGGGAGAACATGGATACAAACCATCTCTTAGAGTTATTAGATGTCGATATGTGATTTTGAGAAGGATTGTTATACAACTTATATCCTTCTAAAAAAGAGCTAAAGTAATACTCTACTTTCATGTCAGGAAGGACTTATATCCGATAGCTGGAGAGAGAATGGATGTCATATAATCTCTTAGAAATGTCAGATATCGATATGTTGATTTTGAGAAGTAATGTTATACGACTTATATCCTTTCTCAAAGAAAGAGCTAAAGGAATGCCCTGGTTTCGTGTCAGGAAGGTCTTATATCTGATAGCTGGAGAGAGAATTGATTCCATACCATCTCTCAGAAATGTTTGATGTTGATATGTCGATTTTGCGAAGGAATGTTATATGACTTATATCCTTTTTAAAAAAAAAGAGCTAAAAGAATGCCCAGCTTTCATGAAAAAAAGGACTTATATCTGATAACTAGGGAGAGAGAATTGATGCTGTATCATCTCTTAGAAAGGTCAGATGTTAATATGTCGATTTTGAGAAGCAATGGTATACAACCTATATCCTTTCTCAAAGAAAGAGCTACAGGAATGCCCTACTTTTATGTTAAAAAGGTCTTATATCCAATAGTTGGGGATGTATAGAGAGTGTATATAGGTACACTCGATCTGGAATTTTCTGCTGGGGATTTTATTTAGAAATTTAAGATATAATGTTGATGTCATTCATAAGGAAAATTATCTATCATTTATGTTGTTTTCAATTGTTGATAAATCTTTTGGCATTTTGGACCAGCACAAAAATCATAAACGGCTAGGGAATAGGAATGGCATGTCTTACGAAAAGTCATAATTCCTTGTTGGGAATGTCTTTTATCCCATAAAAATAGTTTCCATATTCCATCATTTTTCAGAGATGTCAAATGTCAGTTTTAGAAAAGGAGTGTTACATCCTATTTAAAGAAATATGCTGAAGGACTACCATGATTCCATATCAGGAAAGTCTTACACCCAATAATTAAAAGAAAGTAGATGCCATAATCCATCTAAGAAGGTCTTACACTACTTTTCAAAGATGTCAAATGTATTTGTCTTTTGGTATTAAGGAGGAAAATTATATGACTTACATCCCATTTCAAAGGAATAACTATAGGAAAGTCATATCTCCGTGTCAGGAAGGTCTTATATCCAATAATTAGGAAAGATTTAAGGTCTTATGCTACTTTCTAGAGATTTCAATGTCAATGTATGTTACTTTTGAGAAGAAATGCTATGCGACTTACATCCTATCTTAAAGGAAAAACTATTGGAAAACTGTAACTGTGTATTAAGAAGGTCTTATATCCAATAATTGGAGAGAAAATATAAACCTTATAACATTAAAAGAAGTTTTATAGCATCTTTCAAAGACGTCAAATGTCAAGTTCTTGTTTCATTAGAAAGGAATGCCAAGGTACTGATATCCTAACTAAGAGGAAAACAAGAATGCTATAGGAAAGCCATGATCCTTTGTTAAGTTGGTCTTACATCCATCAACATGAGAGAGAGTGGAAAACGTATACCAATAAAGGAAGCTTTAAACCATCTCTCAAAGATGTCAAATGTCAAGTTTCTATTTCAATAGAAAGGAATGTCAAGGGATTCATATCCTAACTAAGAAGAAAATAGGAATGCTATAGAAAAGCCATGATCCTCTGTCAAGAAGTTCTTACATCCAAGAGCATGAGAGAGAGTGGAAACCATATAACATTAAAGGAAGTTTTATACCATCTCTCAAAGATGTATAGTGTCAAGTTCCTGTTTCATTAGAAAGAAAACAAGAATGCTATAGGAAAGTCGTGATCCTTTTTCAAGAAGGTCTTACATCTAATAGCATGAGAGAGAGTGGAAACCATATGCCATTAAAGGAAGTTTTATACCATCTCTTCAAGATGTCAAATGTCATGTTCCTGTTACATTAGAAAGGAATGCCAAGGGATTGATATCCTAACTAAGAGGAAAACATGAATGCTATAGGAAATCCATGACCCTTTGTTAAGAAGATCTTATATCCAATAGCATGAGAGTATGTGTGGAAAAATACATAGAGTTGACAGACTTGTTTGGAAATCTTAATGTTTGTCGGGCTTAAGTCTTCTGAAAGTTTTTTTTGTCCATATCTGCTGTTTATTTTGTATTTAAATAGAGAATCAATTTTTGTGTTGATGTCAATTTTTTTTGTCATTTGTTTCCATGTTTACAAACGTGTAATTATTTTTTATGTCAAATACCGCCTACTGATTAGGGGTAAAATTCTTTGACAATCAATCAACCACTAGTTATCTCCTAAATATGTCTTTTCCATTACATACGGGCCCTCCCACTTTTTTTTCAAGGTTGTTCAGATTGTCTTTCAGAAATCATTTTTCCATTTAGAGTTGGATCTTTCAGATTTTGAAAGATATGACTCTAGAGTAAAGTTTCAATTAATCTGCTAATAACCTGGTCTTTTACCTTACTTCCATCTTTTTGGGTCTAGGTAGATTTCAAAATTTTGATTATATGATCAAAATGTTTTCATTTTCCAAAGATATGTCTGAGCCAATTAATAGCTTACCAAAAGGCAAGATAACTTAAGTTTTCTCCTGAATATTATACCAGAAGAATTTTCTTAAGATAACATTTCAAGTTTTATCTATTATGGGAGAGTTTGGACAATAATTTTTTCTTTCATGCTCACCTCAAGATTTTTCTTAAAGAATTACTATATCTAGTGAAACATCTTTTAAAGATTTTGAATGTTTAAATTCAAACACCAATTTTTGATTTCATGCTCACCTCATTTTTTTCTAAGGAATTGTTATATTCATTGGAGCATATTAAAGATTTTGAATGTCCAACACCAGTTTTTGATTTCATGTTCACCTCAAATTTTTAAAAAGAAAATGTTATATCTAATGGAGCATATTAAAATTTTTGAATGACCGAATACCAATTTTTTATTTTATGCTCACCTCAAGCTTTTTCATTACTATATCTGGTGTAGCATTTTAAAGATTTTGAATGTCCGAATTCAAACACTATTTTTTGATTTTATGCTCACGTCAAGCTTATTCTCAATAAATTATTATATCTGGTGGATCATATTTAAGGGTTTTGAATGTCCAAACTTCTTTAATTGATAATTCTCAAAAACCTTTTAAGATAAGTTCAGAGATATTAAAGCTCACCTGAATGCAAGGACCGAATCATTTAGCATGAAATTAAAAGGCTCGTAATATCCTTAGATAATTACTTGTACTTTGATCACACAATTTATTTTTGAAATTTACTTAGGACCTAGTCCAAAGTATATGTAAATGACCTAGTTATTAGGTTATTAATTTCATATGCCCCTGAAATCATATTTTTTGTCAAAATGTCGGAATATTTGTCTTGAATTACTCCTTTCTGGATTTGTTTTGTTGAGGAAAAGTTAAATTTCGGGGATCTATCACATCAGTTCTTGTAATCAATGTCAAATGGTTTTAGATTCATTTTTTAAACTTGGAGTTTGTTATGTTATGTCATTTTTGTCTTATCATTATGGAATTTCTTTCATAGATATGATCAAATGTCTGTCTATTTATAGAATGTCTGTCTGTCAGAGATATAATGGAATGGTTGTCATAGATATCATGGAATGTATGTCATGGATATGATTTGATGTCTGTCACATAGTAGAATGTCTGTCATAGATGTCATATAGTATTTATCATAGATGTCATGGGATGTTTGTATATAGATGTCATAGGATGTCTATTAGGTTTCTGTCTTTGATGTCATAGGTGTTATGAGATGTCTTTCTGTCATAGAAGTTGTAGAGTGTCTGTCATAGACATCATGAAATGTATATCGTTTGGAATGTTTGTCACAGAACAGAATATCTATCATAAATGTCATCGAATGTTTATTACAAAATGGAATGTCTGCCTTTCATAGATATTATAGTGTCTGTCATAGACATCATGAAATGTCTGTCTGTCATAATATTATAGAGTGTCTATCATGGACATCGTGGAAAGTCTGTCTTTCATAGATATTATGGAATATCTTTCATAAATATCATGCAATATTTGTCGTATGGAATGTCTATCATAGAATGAAATGTTTGTCATAAAAGTCATCAAATGTTCCTTACAAAGTTGAATGTCTATCTGTTATAGAAATTATAGAGTGTCTGCCATAAACATCATGAAAAGTCTATCATATGGAATGTCTGTCACAGAATAGAATGTTTATCATAGACATCATGAAATGTCTATCATATGGAATGTCTGTCATAGATGTCAATGAATGCTTGTTACAAAATGGAATGACTGTCATTGATGTTACAAAGTGTCTGTTTGTCACAAATTTTATAAAGTATCTGTCATAGACATCAAAAATTGGCTGTCATATGGAATGTCCATCACAGAATGAAATATCTGTCATAAATGTTATTGAATGTTTAATACAAACAAAAAGGAAAGCCTGTCATTCATGTCATGGAATGTCTATCTGTCATAGATATTATAGTGTCTGTCATAGACATCATGAAATGTCTTAGTGTCATATATATTATGGAATGTCTATCATAGATAACATGAAATATCAGTCGAATGGAATTTCTATCTTAGATATCATGGAATATCTGTCATACGGAATGTCTGTCATAGAATGATATGTCTATCATAAATGCCATCAAATTTTCGTTAGAAAATAAAATATTTGTCATTGATGTCATGGAATGTCTGTCTATCATAGATTTTATAGAGTGTCTGTCATAGACATCAAGGAGTGTTTATCATAGATGACATGGAACTTCTATCATGTATGTCATGGAATGTCTATCTGGCATAGAATGTTGATCATAGATGTGATAGAATGATTGTCATAGATATCGTAGAGTGTTTGTCTATCATAGAATGTCATGGAGTGTTTATCATTGATATCATGAAATGTCTGTCTGTCGTAGACATCATGGAGTGTGTATCATAGATGACACAAAAATTTTATCATGGATGTCATGGAATGTATGTCTATCATAGAATGTCAATGTAGATCTAATAGAATGTCTGTCATAGCTGTCATAGAGTGTCTGTCTGCCATAGAATGTCATGTAGTTCTTATCATTGATATCATGAAATGTTTTGCTGTCATAGACATCATGGAGTTTTAGTCATTGATGACATGGAATTTCTATCATGGATGTCATGGAATGTCAGTCATGAATGTCATAGAATGTCTATATGGTATGCAATAAAATGTTTTTTTGTGAATATCACAGAATCTCTGTTGTGAATGTCATGGAATGTCTGTTGTGAACGTTATGAAATGTTAGTCACAGATGTCACAGAATGTCTATATGGAATGTCGGTCACAAATTTAATGGATAACACTATATTTTCAAAGAGTTGATATTATCTAAGATAGCCCTATCTGTCATATGATAGAAAACCATAGAATGTCATATCTGGATAAGAAAATCATACGTGTCAAAAGATAGAATATCGTAGAATGTCATTTCATTTTAATTATTATTATCACAGAGTTAAATTTTGGGTAAGATATATCTATCTGTCAAAGGATAGAAGAGAATGTCATATCATTTCAAATCTTAGTATCGTAGAGGCAAGATAATTCTATCTGTAAAAAAATAGAATATCTTAGAATGTCTTATCATTTTAAGTCTTAATGTTGAAGAGTTAAATTTTGATTAAGATAGTCTTATCTATTAAAGAATATCTTGGAATGTCATGATATTTTAACTCTTAAAGTCAAAGAGTTAAAATTTGGGTAAGATAGTTCTATCTATCAAAAGCTATAATATTTGAGAATGTCATATCACTTTAACTCTTATTGTCGTAGAGTTAAAATGTGAGCAAATTAATTCTTCCTGTCAAAAGATAGAATATCTGAGAATTTTATTTTAAGTATTAATGTTGTAGAGTTAAAATTTGGATAAGATAATCCTATTTTTCAAAAGAAGGAATATCTGTGTACGAAGAACAAATGATTTAACGAGAATGAGGACAGAAGAAAAATTCCCAGTAGAGTCGCCACTCTCTTGATGACACCCAGAACTCATCGTTTGCTGCCGCTGCCAATTCTTTTATCATTGTAATGATGTGTGTCTTTTGATTGAAAGGCCTCGCTACTCTATTTATCTATTTTATTACCCTATTCTCAAATTTACCTTAATCTTTTGGATCAAGCAAAAGAACCAAAGGTATTAAGGAATCAAGAGAAAAGGAAAGGGCAGATAATGATAGAAAACAAGAGATATGTTGGGTGGTAAACTTATGGAGAAGGACTCTAGAATGTCAGCTTCTCATATAAGGAAAACCACATAAGAGGTCTGATAACCAGAGATTTAGGTTGATCACATATTCCAGATTCTTATTTTTCTTATAGGAGCAAACTCCTATAGTTAATTACATCTAAAGAAATTATAGATTTACTTAAGAAAACTTCTGTTTAACATTAACATTCATTCTTCTAAGAAATGTCAAGGTCAAGGAAATAAACATCAAATATTTTATTCCTAGGGTAATAGATTTCTAAGAATCTGATTCTACCTTGAAGGTTTTTTTTTTGTTTGTTCATGTCATGTCAGGTCATTTTTTTATTTTGTTATTTTGTTTAATTTTGTCACGTCATGTTGTTTTTGTTTGTTTATGTCATGTCAGGTCTTTTTTCTTATGTTGTCATATTGTTTAATTTTGTCATGTCATGTCATTTTTTGTCTGTTTATGTCATATGTTTTTCTTATCTTAAAATTTTGCTTCTGAATGTCGTCCTGCAAATTAGAGTTAGCACAACCTATAAGATGCAAAAGAAATCTAAAGCTAAATTTTGGATAAACCTAAAAAATTGAACACGATTAGCATAAAATCATGTCTTCAGATTTATCAGTTTTTAGTTAGTCATTTAGTTTGTTGAATAACTTTTAAAAAACCCGGTCAAGATGTGTATGGCTCCACCGTTCAGGATCCGTAAAATTTTCAGATTAGTTTGAAAGGTATTTAAACTAGGACTGGAATATTCTTATCAGTAACCACAAATTGTGTCATCTAAGAAATCCTCTTAAATCGGAACACATATGTTCAAGATTAAGTTTTAATGTCTTTTAAGATGTCATTTATTTTTATGATGTCATTTATTTTAGGTCATATGTCGATCATACTTGAGAGAGTTTAATTGAAACCTAAGATTTAGGTTTAATGTCGGTGAGACTGAAGATGATCCAGGTTCAATGTAGGTAGAACCTAAAGTTTTAAGTCCAATGTAGATAGGACTTAAGATGTTCTAGGTTAATGTAGGTAGAACTTAAAGAATGGAAATGTTTTAAGAACAGTGTGAGTAGGTAATTTAGGTTTAATGTAGGTAGAATCTAAATATTGAAATGGTTTAAGTCCAATGTAATTAGGACATAAGAAGTTGTTGACCTTACTTTTTGAGGTTCAATTTTTCCTCTTTAGTAGCCTATGGTCTAGCCATAGGACTTTTATATCGACTATTCTTAGAAAACTAGACAAGAAACCCTCACCATTAGAAATTTCAAACTCTTCTCTACTCAACTTGAAGTTCTACATATTGGTCCTAACCTCTAGCACTTAGTAGGTTGGGTCATTATGGGGGAACTCAAGATGTGTCACCCTTAGGACTGCTGGACCTTAGGGTTGACCCTTGGTGTTGGTTTAGGGCTAAGGTACTCACTTGCAATCATTTACACTCATAATCACTCAATACCCTAAACCCAGAACTTCTAGTATTTGGTCCCCGATACTTTTGGGAGACTCATGTAGGTGGTTCCCTAAACCCACTACATATTGGACCCAAAATGGGGTTTCCATTGATCCATGGCTTATTTATGGTGGTTGACAGTCCAACTCTATCAAGATACCCAACCTACCCTACTGCCCCTAAATTCCCCCAATTACCTAGAGACCCTTGGGACCCCCAATTTGGCAAAAATCTCCAAATCTAGCCAAAATACCCAAACTTGTTCAAAAATCATTTCAAACACCTTGAAAACACCCAAATTACACAAAATCCCCAAATTGGCCAAATTACCAAAATACCCCTCTTTCGCCCAAAATTCCAAAAAAATTATAAAATCCCAAAAAATTACCAAAACCTCTCAAATATTCCAAATTTCATTTTCCGCAACTATCAGATGACCCAATTTGTCCAATTTAACCATCCTTGATCAAAACCCCCAAATTGCACTTTAAAGGCCCATATTTTCTCCAAATCACCTCAAACGTCTATGCAATTGGTCTCAATTTCCCCAATTTCAATTCTAAACTCAAATTCACTCTTCATATGACTAATTAAGACCAAGCGTAAGCCCGATTGATCCATGATTTGAACCTAATTTTAATTTAGACAAAAACCCAATTTTTGCCCCATGACTTGGTTCCACCAAACTGAACCCATAGCCCACTCAATTTGCCAGAATTTGAGTTGAAAAATCTTCATAAATATCCTAAACATCAAATTTGAACTTCAATTGGCCTTGGTAGGACCTCAATTTCATTTGATTTCAACCAAAGTCCAAAAGCCCCAAATTTTCCCAAAATTGACCATCTCTCAAAATTTCACCAAATTGAGGGCCTTAGCCCGAAAATTTTCACTCCATCCCTTCATGAAAAATCTTCACAACAACTATCTTGATTATGTGGACCATTCAATTTGGACTTAGCCCAAGACTAGCCCAACCTACACCCATGTCTATTTGAACATGCCCAAGTTGGCCAAATCACAAAAAACCCTCAAATTGACCTACCAATTGAACTCAAAATCACTTCAACCCTTCACAGAAAATCTACATAACAATCATCTACACAATGTTAATTAATAAATTAGGTCATTTGACATGGCTAATCTAGTCCAAACCCAAACTTTGATCACTTGAACCCACGTTGAACTTATGCATTAAAGATGGCCTAACTACGCCAAAGTCACCAAATTAACTCCACCTCCGCCATTGGTTAGACCCTAAGATAGAGCCAAAACCCATCTAACCAACTAAATTAAGCCATGAACCAAAGGTCCCCTAAATTAATGGATTTCATTCCATTTTTTCTTAAGCTTAGGATATTTTTTGCGAAAATTAAACCTCAATCCATTAAATTGTTGTGACATATTCCCTTGGGTTCCTTGAGCTCCTTGCTACCTCCACCTGGCCGGCCGACCAGCCTAGTGGTCGGAAAATGGCCAAACCGAGAGCTACCCCCATGGAGCTTCACTCAAATCAAACCTATAGGCCAGCTCATCCAAATCAAATTGTAAAGCTCATCTGGCCTCCACCTAAGCACCACAATGAACCCAAACTTGTGCTCTTAGAGGCACCCCCTCCAAGGCCATGGGATGTGTGCTAATAATTTTCTTACAGAGAGCTTCCCAAATCACTCATAGAGCTTCCTTGAGACCTCCATAGCCCATTCCAATCACTCCACTACCTTGATTCCCCTTGTGTAACCCTAATTTTGATCTTGAAAATTAGTGCAGAAATAAGACGTCTTTGAAAAACTCCACCAAACTTCAATTACTTGTGCCCACACCTTCACAATAGGAAGACAAGATAAAGCCCCATCAAATTACCTTCTAAAATAGCCTCCACCATAGCTCTAGACCTCACCTGAAACCGAGCTTGGTCGAATTCATACCTAGGCCTTACACCACAGCAAGAGGCTTAATCCCTAGCCTCCTTGGACCCCAAGGAATATGCCAAGACCCTCTTATTGAAGCTTTACTTCTCAGAGCAAAGGTATAAAACTTATCCTCCTCTCGAGCCTATTTTGACTCTCCATTTGATTAAGCTTCATTTAATTGCATGATTACTGTATGTATACGTTCGTCTCACTTAGACGAGTCGATAGATACATACCCAAAGTGATTTGGTTGAGTCTAGGCTGAGATCTTAGGGTTTCAGTGTAGACGATCACGACATCACTCTATTGGTGACTATGATGGGGAGCCTTCCGATCGCGCGTGTATCGGATGGAAGGAGGAGATCAAGCCGGACAGTACTTCAGAACATAAACTGCGGGCAGAGTCAGCGCTGAGGTGGATGACGGCGTCAAATGGGAGCGCGCCGCATGAAGTTCGGAGCTGCCTCGGATCTACATGGCGTCGCGCTGTTTAAATAGATAAATACAGATTTTTCCTATTTATTTAAATACCCCTAACTTCAAAAATTCATATATGTTGTAGAAAAATCACAAAAATAAAATAAAAATACCCTCTTGCTTAGTGAACACAAGAGAACAATGTGGAAATAATTTGAAATCCATTTAGTGAATTTTTTCTTTTTAATTAATTAAATAATAATTTGAATGTTTTGATTCTCCATGCATATTGACACTTCACCATGACTTGAAATTTCAACATGTTATATTCTCTATGAATGGAAACATCCTCTGATTTTCCAAGTGGTAGGAAGTCTCTAGACAGAGATCTATACTTTTCAAGTTTATGCACATTATTTGCTTAAATTAATCATGGAAATTAACATGTTAATTAGAAAATTCCAAGAAAATTTTGGAAGGTTCATGATGACCAGGAAACCTTTAGAAAAACTTTTCATGTGTCAAGTCATTTACAAAGCACCTAATTTTCACAAACACTAAATCACTAAGATAATTAATTTTAGAAAATATAAACATTAAAATGACTTTCTTTTTGATCTCAACAGTTATCTAAGACCTAGAGAACTCCCCATAATAATTTCTAAGCATTTTGAGTACATTTGATGGTCTAAATTGATTTTTCAAGTTAAATATATTTTTTGGCACTAAAATGATTTTTAATGATCAGAATATAACTCAAACATTTATAAAAACTTATTTTTTTGAGTTCAGTGTGATCAGGGGTATTTTCTAAAAATAAAATGATATTTAAAATAAAAACATGATTTTTAGTCTTTTTTAAATATTTAAAATAATTAAAAATTCATAAAAATCACAAAAATAATAAAACTCAAGGAAATGTTCTAAATTGCTTCCTAATTACTTAGGAATAATTATAATTTTTTTCTTGATTTTCTAAATAAAGAAACTGAATTTCAAAGTTTAAAAATAATTTTTAAAGGCTAAAAATGAATTTTCATTAAAATAATTGTAATAAATCAAATAAAATTCAGAAAAATATAAAATCATCTTCTCTGAGTTCTCTAACCTCACGGAGGATTTTAAAAAATACAAAAATTAATTTTCCCCATTTAAAATATTTTATATTTAATAAATACCCCATAATTTACAATAATTCTTAAAATTCAAATGAAATCCAAAAAATCATGAAATTTGGTCCAAAGGCTTCTCTGGTCTAAGCTACCTCCAGTAAAAATTTCAAGGAGTTAGGATTTACCTTGGTCAAGTTAGGAATTTTCTTTGAAAAATCCTATTTTTGCATAAAATTAATTATATAAAATAAATTAAATTTTGAAAAATCACATTTTCTCCTCTAATGTCTTAATTGACCTATGAATGAGGTAGAATTTAAATTTTAATGTCATTTGATTTGAATTCGACAAATTATAAAGTGTTAGAGCCTTAAGGGCAAATGTGTAATTTTGGAAATTTAGCCTTAATTAACATTTAGGCTTAATTCAAAAAGTAAAATGGGTAACCTCTCATCTTAATCAATTTATTTAATTTTTGAAACCCAAGGGGTTAATTGGCAGAAACCAACATCACTATTAAAAAGATAAGTTAATAGATTTCTAAATTAGTAAAATTGGGTAGTTTATTAAAATAAAATAAACCTAAAGCTTATGCTTATGACTTTTAAAGTCAATAATTAATTAATTTAATACCCCTATATTGATTTTCAAATAAAATTCAAATCATGAATCATGACCACCTAAAGCTTAACCATTTCAAAACTAATTAAGACACTCACTTAAGTCTTAAGGGCTTAGTAGTGACTTTGGTTAAATCAAGTTTCATTTAAATGATGATTGGAAAAGTAAATATCTTTGAAATATAAAACATCTTTCAAACGTTACAAGCCCAATTAGGGTTAAAATTTGGTTAAGTGTTCCAACAACACTAACTTGCCTCTTTAGGGGTCTTCACCCACATAATTCTCAAATTGAATCACAAGTAATTATTACCCTATTCTTAGGGATAATTGAGACATCAGTGCTCACTGAGCAATAAGGGTTATTACAGGATGACTTATTAAACAACATAATCAGTTCAAAAGAACACAGGATTTTCCACCATGCAGCGAGAGAGTAACACAGACGTGCTTCTTTCTCTAGATCTGTTTGATATCTTGAAGATCTACTAAACTTAATATGTTTTGCTTGACTAAATCATCCTCAATTAAATTTCTAAGGACCCACCAAGATATAACATAGAGTTAGTAAAACTACCAAAACCTTACTTTTTGCCTCTATATAAATTGCCCTGACATGCATTTTAAGTTTCAGGTGGTGGAACAAGAAGACTCGCCAGGTACCCTTTTACAATTTTCAGTGTTGTCATTCTTGTACTTTCATATTGTGCTTTTATACCTGCAAACTCGCATGCTAAACAACGATATCACCCTGCATGAAAACCAAAACAAAAACTAAAACTAAAATCAACCAAGATAAAATTCACCTTCACAACATTTAAATTATAAAACAACTAAAAATTTAAGCACAAACATCACACAAAACTATAATTACAACTAATTTAAGATGTCTCTATCATTAACCAAACTAAAATCAACCAAGATAAAATTCATCAGATGAGGTAACCTATGGTTGTTAATGAGAATTCCCATGGTCTAAATGAAATTATGGAACTCATTAAGTTGAGTTTAGTAAGTTCAGTTGGACTAAGTGAATCTAATAGAAATTAGTGATGCCGGAACGAGGGAACCATAGCATCCTAACCGTTGTCGCTTTAATCAACTTTAACTTGCCTCCATAAAATTTAAAGAACTTCAACCATAGGGCCACCTGATTTAACATTATAACTTGTCATACTAGAAAACTTAAACTCATCGCGGCGAGGAGCTTGGAGCTAGCATGGTGGCAGCATGACCATCTTCAACAAAAAAACATATCTTCTTCAACTAAACCAATCTTCCTTCCTTAGACTTTAACAACAAAGCCATAGGACTTCAAGGTTGCTTGCTTATGCAACGTAAATCCTCACCTTATCTTTAGGCATTTTTACAGCCCTTCTTTACAATATAAGCCCTAGCTCGCCTTAAGATTCTGAAGTTGTCGTTTGTCATGACCTAAATTCTCACATCTTTCAGGCTATTTGTGTGATAGTTTCACACGATAAGCCCTTACTAATAAAATTGGCAGGATGAAACACCCAAATATTTCTCCTCAGAAATGAGGCCAAACATTAGGATAACTTGGGTAGTCACGGAGGTTCTCCTCTGGATCCATGACATCCTCTAGTTCTTCCTCCTTTGGACTCTTGGTCAAAATGTTCCAAATTAGAACGAATCGCCTTTCACACCTCTACGTCCAATCTAATTTAAGAGTCCTACCCTTTGAAATTCCTTGAAGATAATATTTCCTGATTTTTACCGTGAGTTTTTTTAGGTGACTTTGGTCATTTAAGATGTAATTAACTATAGGGGCTTACCCTTATAGGAAACATGTTTGAACCCAGCTTAATAAAAACCCTATTTAATTCTTTATATTAAATAGGAGAACTTGTTGGAAAATATAAAGGTTTCGCAGACAAAATGAATGTCACATATTCATTAGTTTATTTGATCGAGCCTCATCTTCAAGTCCTGTGTTTGTCCTTCGGGATAGATACAGGATTTGAGGTACAATGCTCTTTCATTTAAACTATAAAAAATATGTGGTCAGTTTTATTTCATATTTTTCTAAAAATAAATATATATGTAAAGTAAAACATCCTTCCGAAGCGAGTGACGGAATTTTGATTCTGTTGACCGAGTCTTACGAGCAACTCCTCCAACCAAAAATACTGCCGACAGCTTCTGGTGATTCTGCTAGGGACAAGCTTTTCTCTCCGTACAATTCAAGAAATATTATTTTCACACATCGTTAATGTGTCCATGTCCCTCTTGGACCTAATTACCCTTCTTTTATTGTCATACTTTACCCATTTCTCTCTTGGGAAGGTACAACCAACTCCTTGGACTTCTGGACTAACTGTTCAACCATCTTTGAACAGAGGGGTTCAGAAGGTCATTAAGGACTTTTTAAATTTTCATGTGAGGTCGGACCCCCTAATAGGTGTGTCGGTGACTAGTTCCACCTGGGCATTTTCTGCCACTAAATAGGTCTCGCACTGGGTCCTAAAATACTTCACATCTCCCTTCCAATTTTGATTTGCTATTCCGCAAATTAAACCAAATTGTGTTGTGTTGCACACACTTCGAGATTTTATTACATTAATTAAAATTTAAACAAAGTTTTTAAGTACCCATAAATTAAGACCCCCCCGGTCTACAGATCAACCTCTACTTTCAGTGCTTGCACTAAAAATTATGAGGATTTTGGCCATATAGCTAACCCTGAAACCTTCTATTTTCAAGCCTCCTACAATGGCCTACCCAACGCTGGCCTTTTCCTGCAACCTACCAACGAGCCACAAAGCCTGTAACCTTGCTCCCACCATCAAATTTGGAACTGGATTTGAAGATCTCGAGGTCATCATCGGAAAAGCCCCATTCGTGGTAATGAAGATCGCCGCTCCAGAAATACAGGAGCCGTCTGCAGAATTCAACTTGAACTGCCTTCAAGACTTCCTTACCAGCAAGAAGTCTAATACTACTGTCGTTGCGGCACCCATCAAACATACTAGCCCCGCTGCTACTAAGGGGAAAGAAGTGATGATTATTGCGGATCCGACTGAGAGATTAACTATCTCACCACCCGTGATTGAAATTGTATCAAGTTCAAGGACTGCACTGCTGACTCAAACTTGAAGGAGAAAACATAACAGAAAAGTTCGGAGGGCCATTAATGCCCGAACTCCCAAGGAAACACCCGTTGAGGAGGAGCTTCATCAAGTTGAAGAAGTGTTACCGGAAATTTATCCACTTCTGCGAGGAAGTAGATTCCATCCTCTGACATATACCAAGGGATATGAGAGTATCCGAAGGATGACTGCCGCATTACCGTCACTTCATGAACACGGTGAGGAGAGAAAGAAGTTCACTCCTATCACTAGAGTTGGTGCAGTTTTCAGAAGGCTTGCTACCAAAGAAGGATGTTCCATTAGCGAGTGACTTAAACGAGTGGGAGATGCAATTTCTCCTTGCATGAAGAAGAAAATTTTGAAGGGCGTCAAATCCGCCAGACAGTCCCACAAGACAACTAGAGTGCCACCTACTCATATCCCCGTTTGGTTTTGTTTAGGGAACAAAGTTGATACCGCAGTGATCACTACTGATTATACTGCCACCAACCGGTTAAGTCAAGACCGGGTCTGAAAATCTTACCCGTCGCCCATCATGGAGACATTCCTACAATCACAAAGACAAAGACAAGACGATTACCTTACACTGTAGTCGGACTACACAACGGGGAGCATACTTTCCCTCGACATATCGATGATTCTACTAAGACGCTCAGTTCTGAGACATCATCATCACAAAAGGAAAAGGTATAGGTATCCAAGGTAATTGCACCGATACAATTCAGTGAGCCCGCATGAAGAGAAGTGAAACCAGTGCATGTACTATCTGACATTGTCGCGACAATAGCCAGCAAGATGGAGGAACAAATAGAGAATGTCCATCATGGTCCTCTAGATCTTTAAGTGATCAAGGAATCAATAATTGAGGAGAAAGTTGAGGAACTCAGGATCGAGATTTTTAAGTTAGCTTGAGAACACGGAGTTTCTGTCGATAGCGACAATGAAAATTTTGATTACAATGATTAATTGGAGGAGGATTTCAAGGATGTCCATGTGATCTAAACTATAGCAACCCCATTTGCGTGCGAGACTCAACCTCATACCGAAGAGAACGCCGTAGATGAGCTATGTAGGGTTATCCTTCTAAGGCATGAGCAAGTTAGTCTACTAGAGAAAAGAATAGAAGAAATGACTGCAGCTATGAGCGCTACGGCCACCATTCAGGGGTAATCACAGACACCACAATTTGCTTTTCCCGAGATTAATCAGCCAAAAATCATACACATTATAGATGAAAGAAGAGAGGCTACTTTAGCAAACAAAGACAAGCAACCGAAGAAAGATTCTCCATCAAGTGTCATTCAAGAAAAAAAGTTCAAGCAAATGGTTGAACAAGTGCGGGACACCTTAGCCCAATCCAAGGCGGTGCATCAATATTGAAGGGTAGAACTTACCTGGAGGAGTTCGATGTTGTATCTTTCCCCAACAGTTTTGTGGCCCCAAACTTCAAGATATTCGATGGGACTGGAAATCCCAAACAACATATAGCACATTTCCGAGCCAGCTGTGGCAACACGAGAAATAATGAAGCTCTACTTTGCCAGAAATTCATCAGCAGCTTGTCAAGAATTGCTTTCGACTGGTACGGTGACTTTCCCAATGGGGCAGTTAAAACATTTTCTAAATTAGAACAGTTATTTTGGAAAAGATTTACTGGGGCATAACACCATGTGTATATTGGAGAGCTCATGATGGAAAAGCATTAACCTAGCAAAACCTTGGTAGACTATATTTTGAGGAGGGGAAATCTTAACATGAAATGTGAACCTCAGCTACAGGAACATCATGCAATTGAAATTCTACTCAAGAGCATTCAGGGGCCAGTAGCTTTCATGCTTAAGGGACTCACCATCAAATCTTTTTAAAAGCTACTCAGTAAAGCTAGCAATCTTCAAGAAGAAATAAAGTACATGGAGCCACATGAAAAGGCTAAGATGACCAGAGTGTTTGAAAAAAAATCAGGAGTAGTAACGACCGTCGACAAAGGAAAGCAGCCGATAAAGATATATGCAGAAGAGCATGGCCAATCTTCATCACATTATTCTCAGAAACAGAATAGTCAAACCAAGCAGCAGCCACCTCAAGAGGGATCACCTTCAACAGAGGATAAAAGAGTATCTCTGTCGGAGTGACAAAAAATTGTGTATTATTTCATGGATGATGCTATACCTAAAATATTCAGGATTCTGATGAAGAAACCAGAATTCAAACTCTCAGATCCAAAAAAGCCGTAAGAAGTAGATAAGAAGAATGAACCAAGTTATTGCCCATATCACCAGTTCCTTAGGCACACTATAGAAAAATATTTCGTCTTTAAAGACTGGCTCAAGAGAAACCTCAAGGAAGAGAACTTAATAATCCCAAAAGAATATTTAAAAGAACCTAAAAAAGGTTTCATAAACATGATTTTCGCTGAGCCAATCTCCCCAATTGATCTGTATGTCGGAATAGATGAATGAAGTACAACTTTGGATAACCTCAAGAGGTCCTTAATCGAATTCAAGATTCATCAAAACAAGCTTCAACAAATACCAAAGAAGGATGGAATGAGGTCTGGAGCAGACCATCCAAGAAAATATTGAACAAGATCTAGTTTGCATCAAAACAAGCCTCCATTAAGAGTCTGCAACATACCAAGCCGAAGATGAAGGTTTTGTTAGGATATCCGTCATCGCCAAAGAAAAAGAAGAAGAATAAAAGCGTCACTACAAAGATTGACACGAGGAGTATGATAGGGGCAGCCTCTACTACATTGGTTGTCTCGGATTCGGGGAAGAAAATCCTTGAACCCTTGACTTTGTATGATTATCTTTTTGTCCCTCTGGGATCTTATGAATATAATGATTGTGATTTCAGCTACGTTTTAACTATTTTTGATGATAACATAACTAATTATGACCGATCTTGCTTTGAACTTGATCCCAAAAAAGATCCTCAAATCATACTCGAGTCCGATGAATTCATTGTCAAGTCCAAAGAAGACATCAATAATACCACTTACAACAAGACCGATAACGAGGAGCCAATTCTCAAACATCATGGTCACCGCTTGCCATCAACTTAAATCTTTCTGATGAAGAGGAAAGGACACCGAAAGATTCAAAAATGATATCTTAAGAAGAAGAAATCACGGAAGTTAACTTAAAGAGTGGAAAAGTGTTACCACCAAGAAAAGCTCCAACAGACAAAAGAAAACAGATAATGACTTGAGATGAGATACCTCCACCTCCACCTGCGGAAGAACCACATGATCAAGATAAAATTGGAGGATCATTCAAAGTAGACTACAATGTGCTAGCTAATCTTAGGAAGTTGCTGGCCCGATTAAGTATCTATGACTCTCTGATCCTGTCAAAGGAGATGAAAGAGTCTCTGGTTACAGCTTTGCTTGAGGCAGAAATTTTCTTAGCTCATTTGGCCAGCACATCCTCAGATGAAGTTTGCTCATTGGAAGAATAGTCAAGGGTAACATTCATAGATGAAGACTTGCTATTCGGTACCGCCGACCGCAACCGTCCACTCTACATCTCCGTCAACATCGGCAGATTTGTGTTATCTAGAGTTTTAGTGGACCTTGGAGCATCTCTTAACTTGATGAGGCTACGGACATTGGCCTATTTGGATATTGAATCTCAAGGGCTTATGACAGATAAGATGATGTTAAGAGGATTCAACCAAAAAGGTGCAACAGCCCTCGGATCAATTATATTACTTATGAAAGTTGGAGAACTCGTGACAACAGCTAAATTTCATATAATTGACGTCGAGACCTCTTTTTAACGCTCTAGTGGGTCGACTGTCGATTCATGAGTACAATATGGTTCCATCATCTCTACACGGGTGCATCAAATATCGCAAAGATGGTCAAGAAAATTGCATCAAGGGAGACCTACAACCATTTTCAGTGCATGAAGTTGGTATCCATGAGGATGTTGGTTACTACGCGCCTCCAAAGAAGACTGTCTTTTCTCTTGAGTTTATCACAAATAAAGATGAAGATTCAGAAGAATCACAAAGAGGAGGCCATTCATTTCCGATTCAGCAATCTTCCACCACTCCCTTACAATAAGTTGGTGAAGGTTCTTTTAATTCGCGCACCCGAGTTCGAGGCCGAGGAAGTGGACGAGAAATGATCAATTTAATTGTTGAATGGACTAGGGCAACTATCAACATTGGTGATGAAGATAGTTCTAAAGATGAAATAATGATGACAAGATGGAAGAGACCTCAGTACGAGATATCCTAAGAAGATACTGAAAAGAATGAAGATGAAACAATGTATGATCGGATAAACCACTATGTGAATGCTATGACCCTCACTCCGATTCTCCCTCAAAAGGTCGAGAGTTTAGATATCAAGGAAGTCCGTAGTGTTGGTCAAATCCGATCAAATTTTACCTTGCTTCTACCGCTATTGAGCTTGAAAAACATGTAAATTTTGATGATGATTCTAATGAATTAATGAAATTTCCTTTTGGTTACTTCTCGCCTTGTCTTCAAAAGTTAATTCAACAGGGACACTTACCAAAACAAATGCCAACAGATAAAGTTCAACTTTTTAAAAAACTATGAATGGTAAAAGTCGAACTACAAACTCAAAAGAGGGTCTCGGATTTGGTACAGTAAGACCGGTCGATGATTCTGAATTTTGCTTGGTTGTTACTAGTGAGTCGGAAGAGGATTACCTCGATTTAGAGGATGAATCTACTGATCAACCAATAGAAGATGCTCCCCACAAATTTGAGGAAGAAATTAAATGTACAATTGATGAAGTGAAAGAGATTAATCTCGGGATTGAAGAACGACCCCAAACTACATTTATAAGTTCTCTACTTAATGACAAAGAATCTGCAGAATTGATCAAACTAATAACGGAATTAAAAATTGCTCGCATGGAACTATGATGAAATGTCAGGACTGTCAGCAGAGGTTGCAGTCCATAAACATGGGGTGGAAAAGAATATAACCTTAGTAAAACAAGCTTCCACGAGAATGCGCCTCAAAATAGAACATCAAGTCATTGCCAAGGTAATGAAATTGATAGACACCAATTTTGTTAAAGAGGAGTAGTACCCCATATGGTTGGCTAAAATTGTACCTGTTAAGAAGAAAAATGGATAGAACCGTGTTTGTGCCACTTCAGAGATTTGAACAAGGCATGTCCAAAAGATGAGTTTCCACTACCTATACCAGGGATGATGGTGGATATCTCTTTAACACATGAAATTTTCTCCTTCATAGACAAATCATCGGGATATATCCGACCTACGGAAATTTTCTCCGATTGTGCTACACCCAACAGTTTATACTTGTCGCTAAAGATTACTTCTCCAAATGGGCAGAGGCAGTACCATTATGTGTGGTTACGACACAGCACGTCCATCAATTTTTCAAAAGCCAAATCATCTACTGTTTCGGAGTACCGCAAAAGAATATTTCCAACAATGGGACAACTTTCAAAAGTACAAAGATCAATAATTTCGTCAAAAGACATGGGATAGATTGGAGATACTCTACGATTTACTATCCTAAAGCAAATTGTTTGGCTGATGCTTTCAACAGAACACTGGTACATATTTTGAAGAAAACACTGGATGAAAACTAAAGGGATTTGCACAACAAACTATTAGAAGCCTCGTGGGCTTACCAGACGACTTTAAGGACTCCCACTCAGTGTACACCTTATATGCTCGTGTATGGGTCTGAGGTCCTGTTACAGCTAAAGATCTAGAAAACATATCTCAGATTCACCGTTCTCAACCAACTCACAATAGAAGAAAGGGCTAAACTCAGACTTGAAGAACTGGAGAGTCTAGAGGGAAGACGACTAGAAGCACAACAACATTTGGAGCTTTACCAGGCAAAGATGGTATAAGCCCATGAAAAATTGGTCCACCCAAGGACATTCAAAGTTGGTGACCTCATACTTGTGCTCAAAAGGACTATTCTTGCACGCCACAAAATAGGTGGAAAATTCGAGCATACTTTGGAGGGACCATTTGTCATTGAAAAGGTCTATACTGGAGGAGCTTATCAGTTAGTGGATTTCCAGGGCAGAGGACTTATGTTACCAATAAACGGACGATATCTGAAAACTTACTACACAACCTAACGCCACTTGCCTCTTCTTGCTTTGAAACTTTGAAAACTTTGATTGTTTTAGGGTTATCTATGGGGCCAAATGTTTATGACTAGGTCCAAATTTTGTAATTAACATCAATATAAAGAAAATTTTGAGAAAAAAATTTTAAACTTCAAATTTTCTTCTTTCCACTTTTGAGTATAATGTTCCACTAAATTAAACAAAACTTATAGATAAAGTAATTCATTTCACCAAAACAAACTAAAATTTACTTTAATAAATACTTTGTTTTGTTCTTGTTCATGACAAGCTTCGGCCCACTGACGTTTCTTCTATCGTCTGAAGAAAAAATTACAGGACAGAGGCTGATCTTTGCTTTCCAGGATGGCTGGAGCCTCGCACTAAATGAGGAAATGGTGCTGCAGGGCAGTACAGTAGACTTCAACATGGATTTTAACCAGGTTGACATGGACTACGAAGGTCTTCTCATGAACGTAGTCAGCTGCAAAGAGAAAGAGGGATTGCCTTCACTACTGAGAGTGACCACTAAAGATAACGTATCACACAAAGGCAGGAACGTGATGACAGAGCAAGATCCGATGGAAAGGCTTAGTCTTCTGCCCTCCATGGTAGCTACACCAGTCAGACGCTTAGTAGCCACCAATAAGAAAAGACTGTCAAGTACTTCTCTTTGCAGGATGCAATACAGGAACGCCAGCCGCAAGAAGCAGGGAGCTTTTCTGCAACAAGAACGCAGATGTCAAAGAGAGACAAACAACTTGCTCACCCCTTTTCCTGAGGGGCACATTTATGATCCAGACCTGAAAGAAAATTCTGCTAGCCTACCCACCAAGGATGAAGAACCAAGTTTTGTGACATAGTTAGATACACTTTCAGGTTCAGATGTCTTATGCAAGCGTTGCCCGACATGCATTGCTGAAATACCAGCCGGGACATCAGCGACGGGCGCATTCGTAGAATGCCTAGAGTGCAATGTTCTATATTTACAGCATTTTAGTACATTGGAAGAGTATACTTCAGGCGCCAATGGGTCTCAGACTTTAGATTTTATGATGCATGAGCCATATGTCCCATTGGGGACAGATCAGTATGTACCTTGGAGCCCAGGGTCGTACATCCCGCTAGAGGCCGAGTCTAATGTTCCAGTTCAACCAGCGCTAGTTTAGATTCCTGCCAATGCTGGAAAGAAGGAATGCCTGCGATATTTTCCAACCCCTGGTATGATAGAATACTACAAGATAAGTAAAGTAAATAAAAGAGAATCCGAGTTTTATGAATAGGTTTAGTGAAAGTTCATCAACATACTGGAAGGCCTGGACTTGTATACTAGGGTTTTCTCCTAAAGTGATGAAAGAAGCATTCTGGACTATATCTTTGATTTAAGAGATAGAGGACGAGCGGGCCTTCTTATGGAAAGAACATATTCTGAGCCAAAGAAATGGATGACAGGAAAAGGAAGAATCATCATTCAATGCGGGTGTTGTTACAACTTTACAAATGAGAGACAGAGGAATCCGCGTGGGATCCTCATACGCAATTAAGTAGAACCGCTACCGCCAAATGATAAAGTGGATGATCAATAGAATGGTCAAATGGAATATTCTACCTACTGTATGCATTCCCAATAGTTGTATTATCAATATCTATGAAAAGGGTGATTGCATTCCTCCACACATTGATGATCATGATTTTGTGGTCCCTTCTGCACGGTCTCATTCATGAGCAAGAGAAATACTTTATTTGGGAATGAAATCGATGGCATCGGCCCTGGTGAGTTCATAGGTTCCGTGGAGATTCCTCCACCAGTCAATTTAGTACTAGTTCTTAAAGGCAACGGTGCAGACGTTGCCAAACATTGCATTCCAGGGGTACGACACCGTAGGGTGTCTGTGGCTTTCCGCAGGATGGATGACAGCAAAATGCCATATGGATTCAAGCTGGACCTGAAACTGGAAGATTTACTGTCGTACGAGCTATGAGAGTTTTGTACCTCTAAGTACATGTGAAGGGAACTCTTACCCTGGAGCATGACTTAGAAGGTCTGCTTGATCAGGAGCTCGTCATACCTAGTACAAACGGTCGGAGGGTTCACTTTTTTTTAGCAACATGATATGTATCTGATATATTCAGCCTACAACGTATTCATAGCATGAGATGTTCTGAATGTATTTTGACCAGACAATATATTGTACCTTTGGAGGCATTAGTCTATGTTCGATCTGCGACATCTTTCTGTTGAAGCAGATTAATGAAAATTTTTCTCAGGAATGTGCCTTTTTGTCAGTTTCCTTTTTGTGCTATGAAGGAAAGCCACGAACCACATGTTGGTTCAGAATTTCAATGAACAAAGAAAAAAACAAGAAATCTTTAACAATAAATAAAATTTAAATAAAAATAATCACCAATGTATAAACAACAAAACAAATTTCCTTAAAAAAAATCAACCAATAAAAATTAAATCTTTAAAGACATATTTTGAAAAATTAAATGTGATAAAAATCTGTTGAGTGGATTCTCTCATTTTCAGAGTTTCTTACTTTTTGTGCGCGCAGCACAACCATCTTTATCTACATTAACTCTCTTCACATCCTCGCAAAATTTTGTGTTCTGCACAAAACCCCACAAAGCTCTACAAAACTTCTTCAACAAAATCAACATTTACACATGACACTTCTGTAAATTCAACACCATAAGCTCTTTGTAAATTTCAAATATCATTTTTGAATCAGTGCCTAAATTCTGATTCTGATCTTTCGAGGACGATACCTAAATTTTGACTCTCTCCTTGAGATTGATATCTAAATTTCAAATCTCATTTTTCAATCAATACCTAAATTCTGATTCTCATCTTTCGAGGTCGAAACCTAAATTTTGACTCTCTTCTCAGAATTGATACCTAAATTTCAATTCTCACATTTTTTAGTCAATACCTAAATTCTCATTCTCATCTTTTAAAGTCAATACCTAAATTTTGACTTTCTCCTTGAGATTGATTCCAAAATTTCAAATCTCAATTTCGAGTCAGTACCTAAATTCTGATTCTCTTATTTTGAGTTCGATACCTAAATTTCAACTCTCCTTGAGATTGTTACCTAAATTTTAAATCCCATTTGTGAATCAGTACCTAAATTCTGATTCTCATCTTTCGAGGTTGTTTTCCAAATTTTGACACTCTTCTCGGAATTGATACCTAAATTTCAATTCTCACATTTCCGAGTCAGTACCTAAATTCTGATTCTCATCTTTTGAGGTCGATACCTAAATTTTGACTCTCTCATTGAGATTGATACCTAAATTTCAAATCTCATTTTTGAATCATTACCTAAATTTTGATTCTCATCTTTTGAAGTCGATAACTAAATATTGACTCTCTTCTCGGAATTGATATCTAAATTTTAATTCTCATATTTTCGAGTCAGTACCTAAATTCTGATTCTCATCTTTTGAGGTCGTTACCTAAATTTTGTCTCTCTCCTTGAGATTGATACCTAAATTTCTAATCTCATCTTCGAATCAATACTTAAATTCTGTTTCTCATCTTTCGAGGTCAATACCTAAATTTTGAATCTCTCCGTGAGAATGATACCTAAATTTCAATTCTCTTTTTGAATCAATACCTAAATTTTGATTCTCATCTTTTGAGGTCGATAGCTAAATTTTGACTCTCACCCTTAGATTGATACATAAATTTCAAATCTCATTTCTGAATCAACACCTAAATTATGATTCTCATATTTCGAGGTCGATGCCTAAATTTTGACTCTCTTCTCTGAATTGATACCTAAATTTCAATTCTCACATTTTCAAGTCAGTCCCTAAATTCTAATTCTCATCTTTTGAGGT
>NEWO01000337.1:190497-229252 GCA_003013225.1 Phalaenopsis aphrodite | reverse complement strand
GAGGTTGATACCTAAATTTTGACTCTCTTCTCTGAATTGATACCTAAATTTCAATTCTCACATTTTTAAGTCAGTACCTAAATTCTAATTCTCATCTTTTGAGGTAATTACCTAAATTTTGACTCTCTCCTTGAGATTGATACCTAAATTTCAAATCTCATTTTTGAATCAGTAACTAAATTCTGTTTCTCATCTTTCGTGGTCGATACCTAAATTTTGACTCTCTTCCTGAGATTGATACCTAAATTTCAAATCACATTTTTGAATCAATACCTAAATTCTGATTCTCATCTTTCAAGGTCGATATCTAAATTTTGATTCTCTCCCTGAGAATGATACCTAAATTTCAAATCTCATTTTTTGGATAAGTGCCTAAATTTTGATTCTCATCTTTTAAGGTCGGTACCTAAATTCTGACTCTTCCTTTCTTTTCAGAATTGATACTTAAACTTTACTTCCCACATCGGGGTCAGCACTTGTGTATTGACTCCCATCCTCTAGAAATCTCTAAAATTTCATAACTTGAAATCCACTCTCCAATCCCTAGCGAGAGTCCCTACTTCTTGACTTGATCAAATATGCACCTGCCAGTATCCCTGGTGGAAATAAAAAAAAACACCCACAGCTCTACACATACTTCCGGGTCTGTTGACTTAGATTTTGTATTAGTTTGTGTAGATTTCATCGGTCAACGCCAATACGAGCGGTGTGCTTGCCCAGCACACCACACCTATTGGGGGTCCACTTGTTGGACTCACTTTTGGTTGAGCTTTAGTTTTTCCTCTTTAGTAGCATAAGGTCTTGCAATAGGACTTTCCTATTTACTATTCTTATAAAATAAGACAAGGAACCCTCACCATTAGAAATTTCAAACACTTCTCTACTCAACTTGAAGTTTTGCATATTCGTGCTAACCCTCTAGCACTTAGTAGGTGGGGTCATTATAACGGAACTCAAGATGAGTCACCCTTAGGACTGCTGGACCTTAGGGTTGACCTTGGGTGCTGGTCTAGGGCTAAGGCACTCACTTGCAATCATTTACACTCACAATAACTCATTACCCTAAACCAAGAACTTCTAGGCTTTGGTCCCTTGATACTTTTGGGAGACTCCTGTAGTTGGTTCCCTAAACCCATTAGTCCTAGGCTAGGGTTTAGCTAAGACCACCACATAGAGGACCCAAAATGAGGTTTCCATTGATCCATGGCTTATTTATGGTGGTTGGCAATCCAACTATATCAAGATACCAACCTACCCGATTACCCCGAAATTCCCACAAATTACCCAAATACCCTTGGGACCCCAAATTTGGCCAAAATCTCCAAATCTAGTCAAAATACCCAAACTTGTTCAAAAATCATTTCAAACACCTTGAAAACACCCAAATTACTCAAAATCCCCAAATTGGCCAAATTACCAAAAATACCCCTCTTTGGCCCCAAATTCCAAAAAATTTATAAAATCCCAAAAAAATTCCCAAAAACGTCTCAAATATTCCTAATTTCATTTTCCTCAACTATCACATGACCCAATTTAGCCAATTTAACCTCCCTTGATCAAAACCCCAAAATTGCCCTTTAAAGGCCCATATTTTCTCCAGTTCACCTCAGATGTCTATCCAATTGGTCTCAATTTCCCTAATTTCAATTCTAAACTCAAATTAACTCTTCATATGACCAATGAAGACCAAATCCAAGCCTAATTGATCCATGATTTGAACCCAATTTTGATTTAGATCAAAAACCAAATTTTGGCCCCATGACTTGGTTCCACCAAATTGAACCAATAGCACACTCAATTGGCCACAATTTGTGTTGAAAAATCTTCATAACATTCCTACATATCAAATTTGACCTTCAACTGCCCTTGGTAGGATCTCAATTTCATTTGATTTTTACTTAATTCCAATAGCCCCAAATTTGCCCCAAAGTGACCATGTCTCAAAATTTCACCAAATTGGGGGCCTTAGCCCCAAAATTTTTACTCCATCTCTTCAAGAAAAATCTTCACAACACCTACCTTGATCATGTGGAACATTTAATTTGTACTTAGCCCAAATCTATCCCAACCTAGGCCCATGGCTAACCCAACATGCCCAAGTTGGCCAAATCTCAAAAATCCCTCCAATTGACTTACCAATTGATTTCAAAATCACTTCAACCGTTCACAAAAATTCTTCATAACAATCATATAAACAATGTTGATGAATCTATTGGGTCATTTGACATGGCTAACTTACCCAAACCCAAACTTTGATCACTTAACCCACATTGAACTTATGCATTAAAGATGGCCTAACTACCCCAAATTCACCAAATTAACTCCACCTCAGCCATTGGTTAGACCCTAAGACTGAGTCAAAACCCATCTAACCACCTAAAATAAGCCATGGACCAAAGGTCCCCTAAATTAATGGATTTTATTCGATTTTTGCTTAAGCTTAGGTTATTTTTGCCAAAATTAAACCTCAATACATTAAATTGCTGTGACATATTCCCCTGGGTTCCCTGAGCTCCTAGCTACCTCCCCCTGGCCCGCAAGCCAGCCTAGTAGTCAGAAAATGGCCAAACCGAGAGCCACCCCCATGGAGCTTCACCCAAATCAAACATAGAGGCCAGCTCATCCAAATCAAACTGTAGAGCTCCTCTGCCCTCTACCTAAGCACCACAATGCACTCAAACTTGTGCCCTCAGAGCCACCCCAAGACCATTTTTATAAAAACTCTCCTCCACGGACATGGGAGGTGTGCTAAAAACTTTCTCATAGATAGCTTTCCAAATCACTCACAGAGCTTCCTTGAGACCTTCACAGCCCATTCCAATCACTCCGCTGCCTTAATTCCCCCTATGTAATCCTAATTTTGAGCTTGAAAATTAAGTCAGAAATAGGACATCTCTTAAAACTCTACCAAACTTCAATTGGTTGTGCCCACACCTTCACAACAGTAAGAGAAGACAAAGCCCCATCAAATTACCCTCTGAAATATCATCCACCATAGCTCTAGACCAACACCTGAAATTGAGCTTGGTTGAATTCATACATAGGCCTTGCACTATAGTAAGAGGCTTAATCCCTAGCCTACTTGGATCCCAACAAACGTACCAACACCCTATGATTGAAGCTTCACTTCTCAGAGCAAAAGTATAAAACTTCTCCTTCTCCCGAGCATATTTTCACTCTCCATTTGATTAAGCTTAATTTAATTGCATGATTACCCTATGGATATGTTCGTCTCACTTAGACGAGTCAATAGGATCAAACCCAAAGTGATTTGGTTGGGTCTATGCTGAGCTCTTAGGGTTTTTGTGTAGACAGTCACGGAATCACTCTAACGGGGATGATGAAGGGGAGCTATCCAATCACGCGTATATCGGATGGATGGAGGAGATCAAGCTGGACAGCACTTCGGAACATAAACCGCGGGCCGAGTCAGTGCTGAGGTGGATGGCGGCGTAGAATGGGAGCGCGCTGTGTGGAATTCGGGGCTACCTAAGATCTACAAGGCGCTGCACTATTTAAATAGATAAATAGGAATTTTTCCTATTTATTTAAATACCCCTAACTTCAAAAATTCATATCTTGGTGTAGAAAAATCAAAAAAATAAACTAAAAATACTCACTTGCTCAAGGAACAAAGGAGAACAATGTGAAATTAATTTAAAATCCATTTGATGAATATTTTATTTTTAATTATTTAAATAATGATTTGAATGTTTTGATTCTCCATGATTATTGACACTTCACCATGACTTGAAATTTGAACATATTATATCCTCTCTCAAGGGAAAGATCCTCTGATTTTTCCCAAGTCATAAGACGTCTCTAGACAGAGATCTATATTTTTCAAGTTCATGCACGATATTTGCTTAAATTAATCATGGAAATTAACATGTTGATTAGAAAATTCCAAAAAAATTTTGGAAGGTTGATGATGACCAGGAAACCTTTAGAAAAATTTTCGTGGGTCAAGTCAATTACAATCCACCTAATTTTCACAAACACTAAATCACTAAGATAAATAATTTTAGAAAATATAAACATCAAAATGACTTGCTTTTTTATCTCAACAGTTATCTAAGATCCAGAGAACTCCCCATAAAACTTTCAAAGCATTTTGAGTACATTTGATGGTCTAAATTGATTTTTCAAGTTAAATACATTTTTTGGCACTAAAATGATTTTTAATGATCAAAATATAAATCAGAAATTTATAAAAACTTACTTTTTTGAGTTCAGTGTGATCAGGGGTATTTTCTAAAAATAAAATGATATTTTAAAAAAAAATGATTTTTAGTCTATTTTTAAATATTTAAAATAATTAAAAATTTATAAAAATCACAAAAATAATAAAACTCATGGAAATGTTCTAAATTGCTTCCTAATCATTTAGGAATAATTAAAATATTTATCCTGATTTTCTAAATAAAGAAATTGAATTTCAAAGTTTAAAAATAAATTTTAAAGGCTAAAAATGAGTTTTAACTAAAATAATTTCAATAAATCAAATAAAATTCAAAAATATATAAAATCTTCTTCTTTGAGTTCTTTGACCTCATGGAGGCTTTTCAAAAATACAGCACTTAATTTTCCCCATTTAAAATATTTTATATTTAGTAAATACCCCAAAGCTTACAATAATTCTTAAAATTCAGATAAAATCCACAAAATCATGAAATTTGGTCCAAAAGCTTCTCTAGGCTAAGCTACCTCCAGAAAAAATTTGAAGGAGTTAGGATTTACCTTAGTCAAGTTTAGAATTTTCTTTGAAAAATCCTATTTTTGCATAAAAATAATTATATAAAATAAATTAAAATTTGAAGAATCATATTTTCTCCTCTAATGTCTTAATTGACTCATGAATGAGGAGGATAAAAGTTTCAAAGTCATTTGAATTGAATTTGACAAATTATGAAGTGTTAGAGCCTTAGGGGCAAATGTGTAATTTTGGAAATTTAGCCTTAATTAATGTTTAGGCATAATTAAAAAAGGAAAATGGGTAACCACTAATCTTAATCAATTTATTTGATTTTTGAAACACAAGGGGTTAATTGGTGGAAACCAACCTCACTTTCTTAATTAAAAAGATTAGTTAATAGATTTCTAAATTAGTAAAATTTGAAAGTTTATTAAAATAAATTGAACCTAGGGCTTAGGGGTATGACTTTTGAAGTCAATAATTAATATTTTTAATACCCCTATTTTGATTTTCAAATAATATTCAAATCATGAATTATGATCACCTAAAGCCTAACCTTTTCAAAACTAATTATGACACTATCCTAGGTCTTAAGGCCTTATTAGTGACTTAGGCTAAATCAAGTTTCATTTAAATGAGGATTAGAAAAGTAAATATCATTGAAAATTAAAACATCTTTCCAACACTACAAGCCCTAGTTGGGTTAAAATTTGGCTTAGAGTTCCAACAACATTAACTTGCCTCTTTAAGGGTCCTCACCCACATAATTCTTAAATTGAATCACAAGTGATAATTACCCTATTCTTAGGGATAATTGATACATCAGTGCTCACTGAGCATTAAAAGTATTTACAGGATGACTTATTAAGCAACATAATAAGTTTAAAAGAACTCGGGATTTTCCACCAGGCAGTAAGAGAGTATCACGGACCTGCTTTCTTCTCTAGATCTATTGGATATCTTGAAGATCTACTAAACTTAAAATGTTTTGCTTGACAAAATCATCCTTAATTAAATTCCTAAGGACCCAACAAGATATGACATAGGGTTGGGAAAACTACAAAAACCTTACTTTTATCCTCTATATTAATTTCCTTGACATGCATTTTAAGTTTCAGGTGGTGGAACAAGAAGACTCGCCAGGTATGCTTTTACAGTATTCAGCATTGTCTTTCTCGTACTTTCATACTGTGCTTTTATACCTGCAAACTCGCATGCTAAAAAATGATATCACCCTGCAAGAAAACTAAAACCAAAATTAAAACTAAAATCAACCAAGATAAAATTCACCGCCACAACATTAAAAATATAAAACAACTCAAAATTTAATCACAAACATCACACAAAACTACAATTAGAACTAAATTAAGATGTCTCTATTGGATATCAGGAATTTCTCAGAGGACGTAACCTACGGTTGATAACGACTCTTCCCATGGTCTAGATGAAATTATGGAACTCATTAAGTTGAGTATAGTAAGTTCATTTGGACTAATTGAATCCAATGGAAAATAGTGATGCTGTAACGAGGGAACCATAGAGTCCTAACCGGTTTCGCTCTAATCAACTTTAACATGCCCCCATAAAATTTAAAGAAATTCAACCATAGGGCCACCCGATTTAACATTATAACTTGACATACTAGAAAACTTAAACTCGTTGCGGCGAGGAGCTTGGAGCTAGCATGGTGGGCAGCACAACCATCTTTAACAGCAGAACCTATTTTCCTCAACTAAACCAATCTTCCTTCCTTAGACTTAAACAATAAAGCCATAGGACTTCGAGGTTGCTTGCTTATGCAACTTAAATTCTCACCTTATCTTTAAGCTTTTGTACAACCCTACTATACAATATAAGCCCTGACTCGTCTTAGGATTCCGATGTTGTCGTTTGTCACGACCTAAAACCTCACATCTTTCAGGCTATTTGTGTGAAGTTTCACACAAATGTAAGCCCTAACTAATAAAATTGGCAAAATGAAAAACCTAAATATTTCTCCTTAGAAATGAAGTCAAACATTAGGACAGCTTGGGAAGTCACCAAGGTTCTCTTATGGATCCATGACATCACCTAGTTCTTCCTCATTTGGACTCTATGACAAAATGTTCCAAATTTGAAACAATGCCCTTTCACACCTCTATGTCCTATCTCATTGAAGAGTCCTACCCTTTGAAATTCCTCGGTGATAATATTTCCTATTTTTTATCGAGAGTCTTTTTAGGTGACTTTGGTCATTTAAGATGTAATTAATTATAGGGGCTTGCCTTTATAAGAAGCATGTCCAAACCCAACTTAATATTAACCCTATTTAGTCTTTTATATTAAATAGGGGAACTTGTCGGCAAATATGAAGGTTTCGCAGACCAAACGGATGTCATATATTCCTTAGTTTATTGGATCGAGCCTCATCCTCAAGTCTTGTGTTTGTCCTTTGGGATAGATACAGGATTTGAGGTACAATGCTCTTTCAGTTAAACTATACAAAATATGGGGTCAGTTTGATTTCATATTTTTCTAAAACTGAATATATATGTAAAGTAAAACATTCTTCCAAAGTGGGCGACTAGATTTCGATTTCGTTGACCGACAGCTTCTTACGGGCAACTCCTCCAACCAAAAATAGCGCCGGCAGATGTTTTCAGTTCAATGTAGGTAGAACCTAAGGATTTAAAATAATTTATGTCTAATGTAGTTATGAATTAAAATATTTTTTTTAATGTATATAGTTTATACTATTTAAATTCAATTAGGACTTAAGATCTTTTGACTTCAATGTTGGTAGAACCTAATGGATTAAAAGTGGTTTAAGTCCAATGTGAGTAGGACCTAAGGTAATTTAGGTTCAATGTTGGTTGAACAAAAGGAAAAATGGTTTAAGTCCAATAAAGTTAGGACTTAAAATATTGATAGGTTCATTGTAGGTAGAACCTAAGGTCAATTTAGGTTCAATATTGAACCTAAGATTTGAAATAGTCTTAAGCCTAATAGGGTTAATACCTAGAGTTGGGTCGATTTAAGTTCAATGTAGGTTAAACTTAGATTTTAAATTAATTTAGGTTACCTTGAGTTGAACCAAAGAGTTTGAGTTGTATTAGGTTCAAGATAGGTTGAACATGAAGGTTTGAATTGAGTTAGGTTGAAGTTGGGTTGTACCTAAAGGATTGAGCTGGGTTAGGTCCAAGTCGGGTTGAGCCTAAGTGTTTGTGTTGATTTAAGTCCAAGTTGGGTTGAACATATGTGTTTGAATTGACTTAAGTCTAATGTAGTTAAGACTTAAGGTTTGATGTAGTTAAGACTTAAAAGTTGTGTTAGGTTCAAGTTAGGTTGAATCAAAGTGTTTGGGTTAATCTAAATCCAAGTTGGGTTGAACTTAAGAGTTTGAATTGACTTAAGTCTAATGTAGTTAAGACTTACGGGTTGAGTTAGGTTCAAGTTGTGTTGAACCTAAGAGTTTGAATGAACATAAGTCTAATTTAGTTAAGACTTAAGGGTTGAGTTAGGTTCAACTTGGGTTGAACCTAAGAGTTTAAATTAACTTATGTCTAATGAAGTTAAGACTTAAGGGTTGAGTTAGGTTCAAGTTGAGTTTTACCAAAGAGTTTGAATGGACTTAAGTCTATTGTAGTTAAAACTTAGGGGTTGAGTTAGGTTCAAATTAGGTTGAACCTAAGAATTTGAATTGACTTAGGTTCAAGTTGGACTGAATCTAAAGGTTTGTGTTATGTTAAGTTCAAGTTGGGTTGAACTTAAGGGTTTGAGTTGAGTTAGGTTCAATTTGATTTGAACCTAATGGTTTGATGTTCACATAGGTTCAATTTGAGTTGAGCCTAACTTGAAGGTTTGATTTTAGTTTAGTATATTTAAAATGTAAGCTTTAGTTTACTTAGGCTCAAGTTGGGTTGAAGCTATGTTTGAAGTTGAGTTATGTTCAATTTTGGGTTGAACCTAAGTTGATGTTAACTTAGGTTCAATTTATTTGATCCTAAGTTAAAGGTTTAACTAGGCTCAATATATGTTGAGCCTAACATTTGGTTTACTTGGGTTCAAGTTGGGTAGAACATAAATATGAAGTTGAGTTAGTTTAAATTTTGGTTGAACCTCAAGTTGATGTTGACATAAGTTCAATTTAGGTTGAAGCTAAGTTAAGGGTTTGATTCAGGTTCAGTATATGTCGAACCTAAGGTTGGTTAACTTGGGTTCAAATTGGGTTGAACATAAGTTCTAGGTTTGATTTAAGGAACCTAAGGTTTATACTTTAATTTAGGTTCAATGTGGGTTAAACCTTAATTGATTTTAGGTTCAATGTGGGTAGAACTTAATGTTTTGGTTTACTTGAGTTCAATTTGGGTTGAACCTAAGTTCTAGGTTTGGTTTAGGTTCAACTTGGGTTGAAACTAAGATTTAAATTTTGATTTATGTTCAATGTGAGTTGAACCTAAATTGACTTTAGGTTCAATGTGGGTTGAACCTAAGGTTCAGGTTAACATGGGTTCAAGTTCGGTTGAACCTAAGTTGATGTTGACTTAGGTTTAATTTAGTTTGAAACTAAGTTAATGATTTGATTTAAGTTGAACCAATGGTTTGGTTAACTTGGGTTCAATTTGGGTTGATCCTAAGTTCTAGGTTTGATTTATGTTCAATATGGGTTGAACCTAATGTTGTATTAGACCAAATTGGGAGTAGGACAAATTATGGTTTAGAGGCTACTTAAGCCTAATGTAATTAAGGCTTAAGGATTAATTCAGTCTAATAAGGGTTAGACTTAAATATGGTTTAAAGCTTGTTTAAGTTGAATTTAAATAAGGCTAAAGGGTTTAATTAAGTCTAATTAGGTCAGAGTTAATTATAGTTTAAAGGTTATTTAAGCCCAATGTAAGTAAGGCTTAAGGGTTAATTAAGTCTAATTGGGTGAGACTTAATATAGTTTAAGGATTGTTTAAGCCTAATGTAAGTAAAGCTTAAGGGTTAATTAAGTCTAATTGAGTTAGACTTAATTATGATTTAAAGGTTGTTTAAGCCTAATGTAAGTAAGGCTTAAGGGTTAATTAAGCTTAATTGAGTTAAACTTAATTATGGTTTAAAGGTTGTTTAAGCTTAATGTTAGTAAGGCTTTACGGTTAATTAAGTCTAAATGAGATAGACTTATTTAGGGTTTAAAGGTTGTTAAGCCTAATGTAAGTAAGGCTTAATGTTATTAATTAGGCTAAATAAGGCTTAGAAATAATTGATGTTTATTACGCTAAACCTAATGTAATTAAGTTATAACGGAGTTTATTTAGGCCTAAATGTGGTTTAGAACTAATTAGGATTTGTTGAGTTAAATCTACGATAGTTAAGGTTTAACTAAGGTTTAATTAAGTCTAGTTATGGTTTAGACCTAATTAGAATTTGTTGAGTTAAACCTAATGTAGTTAAGGTTTAACTGGGGTTTAATTAGGTCTAATTGTGGCTTAGACCTTCTTAGGATTTGTTGAGTTAAACATAATGTTGTCATGGTTTAACAAAGTTTAATTAAGCTTAAATGTGGTTTAGACTTAATTAGGATTTGTCAAGTTAAACCTATTATAGTTAAAGTTTAACAAGTTATTGTTTAGCTAGGGTTTAATTAAGTATAATTGTGGTTTGGAACTAATTAGGACTTGTTGAGTTTAACCTATTTTAATTACGTATTAACTAGGTTTAATTATGCCTAAATGTGGTTTTATACTTAATTAGGATTTAAGATGTTTGGGTTCAGCTAAATGGTACCTAAGTGTCTTTATTTGGTGGATTCAGATTAAGTCTAGGTTGACTATACTTGAATATTTTACATTTTGAGTCTATGGGGTTAGACTCAATGATCTTAGAGAAGATGGTTAGACCTTATGTCATTTAGGTCTGAAGAATAGGATTTGGTCAACCCTATAAGTCACATAGGCTTGTCTTCAAGCCTAAATAAGTCTAGGGTTAAATATGTAATTTTAATTTTATAATTTTGACCCTAGAGTTGAAATTTCATTTTTAAATTTGTAAATGGTGAAAAATTGGTCATTTTAGAGCTCAAGAAATGTCACTCTAATTTGTCTAACCAATTATGACTTTAATTTCCATTTTCTTCAATTTTTATAATTATTTTAAAGATAATTAAAAAAAGAAAGAAATTGAGAAATTGAGTCATAGGGAGTATTTTTGGCATTGGCAAAATTATGGGAGATTCCTAAGCACCTAAAGATAATTCGATAAAAATTTCAGAATTTTTAAAATTATAAATAATTTTTAATAATTAAATTACTCCTTGGAGTAATTAATTAATTAAAAATTAAATATAGTTATTTAAATTCTGATTTTATGTTCAAAGGTATTTTTTTTTTACTTTTGTGTTTTTTTGTGAAAAGTTTTGAATTTTCAATGTTATGAACATTTTCTTAGTTTTTAAATTTCCTACTTAAAGGAAATTCTGTGTGGTCGATGACTGGATCCTCGGATCCGTAGAACACCACATGGCAAATTGTCATTTGCGAGAATTTTACATGTGGATGCTACGTGACCCTCATTTTAATTTGTTCTGTATGGATGAAATCTTGGTCTGAATTCATCCCTGTCATCCATTCCCAACATCAGTTTATCATTCCGAAGATGGATAAACCGAGCATCGTTCGTTGATTTGGCTCAAGATCTCTCTGGGATCTTCGGTCAAATTCAAATATGTTTGTTTTCAGAGGATCAGGATTTTAAAAAGAAGGCAGCAATACGGTTAATTGACCATTAAGGGATACTTTGTTTTAGAATCTGTGAAAACTGACCAAAATTTAGGCTTGAAGTCCATAACTTGGCCACAATCGATAAAATTATAAATGGATTGGTTATAGGGCTTCGTATGGATGTCAGAAAGCTCCATTGCTCTAATTTGAATTGAAATTGACTCTATATAAGAGTTCAATGAAAAGGTTCTTCCAACACTGAACTAGAGGTTAGAGGCTATGTGAAGGTCCAATTTTGATTGGAAACTTCTTCTCTGAGGTCAATGAGAAATTTTGAGGAGTTAATTAGAAGGTTTGTGGTGTTTTATGTCAAAATCAAAATGGACCTATTTTTGGGCAAGGAAATTGGAAGAAAATAGTGAGCTTCAAGGCCCGATTCTATGATGAATCAATTGTCTATAATAAAAAGAACATGTTCAATTTTGAAGGTTTCCTCTCTTCTACATTGTATCATCTTCACTCTTTCATGGAAGCAAAGGGGTTAGCCTTCATACGGGCCATAGAAATGCCATGGCTAACTTTGGGTTCACTTGGGGGAGGCTATTAGTATGCCATGATGGTCGAGGATAGAATTTCAGGTCAAGGATAAGCTTAATTCATCCTTCCAAGGTTAAACCATGTTGGGTTCACCTATGGTGAAGATTTGATCCAAGGTTTGGCTTCTCCTCATTGGATGCTCTATGAGTTGGAAAGGATTGGTTGAGGCTTGCTGAATTAGCCTTCCTCTTATAAATTTGACAAGTCATGTAATGGATTTATTATGGAGTGACACATATGCCGGTGAGTTAGATCTTTATGATGTCATTTGTTTTAAATCATATGTCGATTAGAGTTGAGAGAGTTTAATTGAAACCTAAGATTTAGGTTTAATTTCGTTGAAACTGAAGATGATTCAAGTTCAATGTAAGTAGAAACTAGAGTTTTAAGTTAAATGTAGATAGGACTTAAGATGTTCTAGGTTAATGTAGGTAGAGCATGAAGAATGGAAATGGTTTAAGTACAATGTGAGTAGGTAATTTAGGGTTAATGTAGGTAGAACCTAAAGCTTGAAAATGGTTTAAGTCTAATGTAATTAATACATAAGATGTTTTCAGTTCAACGTAGGAAGAACCTAAGGGTTTACAATGACTTAAGTCTAATGTAGTTAGGACTTAAAATATTTTTTTGTTGAATGTAGGTGGAACCTAATGTTTTAAAATAATTTAAGTCCAATTAGGACTTAAGATGTTTTGAGTTCAATGTAGGTAGAACCTAACAGATTAAAAGTGGTTTAAGTTCAATGTGAGTAGGACTTATAGTTATTTAGGTTCAATGTAGGTTGAATAAAAGGAAAAATGGTTTAAGTCCAATGAAGTTAGGACTTAAAATATTAATAAATTCAATGTAGGTAGAACCTAAGGTCAATTTAGGTTCAATATTGAACCTAAGATTTGAAATAGTCTTAAGCTTAATATGGTTAAGAGTTAGAGTTGGGTTGATCTAAGTTCAAAGTAGGTTAAACTTAGAGTTCAAATTAATTTAGCTTAACTTGAGTTGAACCTAAGAGTTTGAGTTGTATCAGGTTCAAGTTAGGTTGAACTTGAAGGTTTAAATTGAGTTAGGTTCAAGTTGGGTTATATCTAAGGGATTGAGTTGGGTTAGGTCCAAGTTGGGTTGAACCTAAATGTTTGTGTTGATTTAATTCCAATTTGGGTTGAACATAAGAGTATGGATTGACTTAAGTCTAATGTAGTTAAGAATTAAGGGTTGATGTAGTTAAGACTTAAGGGTTGTGCTAGGTTCAAGTTGGGTTGAACTAAAGAGTTTGAATTAAATTAAGTCTAATGTAGTTAAGACTTAAGGGTTGAGTTAGGTTCAAGTTGTGTTTAATCTATGAGTTTGAATTGACATAAGTCAAATTTAGTTAAGACTTAAGGGTTGAGTTAGGTTCAAATTGGGTTGAACCTAAGAGTTTGAATTGACTTATGTCTACTGAAGTTAAGGCTTAAGGGTTGAGTTAGGTTCAATTTGGGTTGAACCTAAGAGTTTTAATGGACTTAAGTTTATTGTAGTTAAAACTTAAGGGTTGAGTTAGGTTCAAGTTGGGTTTAACCTAAGAATTTGAATTGACTTAGGTTCAAGTTGGACTGAATCTAAAGGTTTGTGTTATCTTAAATTCAAGTTGCGTTGAACTTAAGGGTTTGAGTTGATTTAGGTTCAATTTGAGTTGAACCTAATGGTTTGATGTTGACTTAGGTTCAATTTGAGTTGAGCTTAAGTTAAAGGTTTGAATTTAGTTCAGTATATGCCAAACCTAAGGTTTGGTTAACTTGGGTTCAAGTTTGGTTGAACCTAAGTTTTAAGTTGAGTTAGGTTCAATTTGGGTTGAACCTAAACTTATGTTAACTTAGGTTCAATTTAGTTGATCCTAAGTTAAAGTTTGATTAGGTTAAATATATGTTGAACCTAACTTTTTGTTTACTTGGCTTCAAGTTGGGTTGAACATAAGTTTGAAGTCGAGTTAATTTAAATTAGGGTTGAACCTCAAGCTGATGTTGACTTAGGTTCAATTTAGGTTGAAGCTAAGTTGAAGGTTTCATTTAGGTTCAGTATATGTCGAACCTAAGGTTGGTTAACTTGGGCTCAATTTGGGTTGATCCTAAGGTTTAGATTTTGATTTAGGTTCAATGTGAGTTGAAACTAAATTGATTTTATGTTCAATGTGGGTTGAACCTAATGTTTATGTTAACTTAAGTTCAATTAAGGTTGAACCTAAGTTCTAGGTTTCGTTTAGGCTCAATATGGGTTGAACATAAGCTTTAGATTTTGATTTATGTTCAATGTGGGTTGAACCTAAATTGTTTTTAGGTTCAATGAGCGTTGAACCTGAAGTTTAGGTTAACTTGGGTTCGAGTTCGGTTGAACCAAAGTTGATGTTGACTTAGGTTCAATTTAGGTTGAAACTAAGTTAAAGATTTGATTGAAGTTGAACCTATGGTTTGGTTAACTTGAGTTCAATTTGGGTTGAACCTAAGTTCTAGATTTAATTTATGTTCAATATGGGTTGAACCTAAGGTTGTATTAGACCAAATTGGGATTAGGTCTAATCATGGTTTAGAGGCTACTTAAGTCTAATGTAATTAATGTTTAAGGATTAATTAAGTCTAATTATGGTTTAATGGTTGTTAAGCCTAATGTAAGTAAGGCTTAAGGGTTAACTAAGTCTAATTAAGTTAGACTTAATTATGGTTTAAATGTTGCTTAAGCCTAATGTAAGTATGGCTTAAGGATTAACTAAGTCTCATTGGGCTAGACTTAATCATGGTTTCAAGGTTGTTCAAGGTTGTTTAACCCTAATTTAAGTAAGGCTTAAGGGTTAATTAAGTCTAACTCGGTCAGACTAAATTATGGCTTAAAGGTTGATTAAGCCTAAAATAAGTAAGGCATTAGAATTAATTAAGTCTAATTGCGTTAGACTTAGTTATGGTTTAAAGATTGTTTAAGCCTAATGTAAGTAAGGCTTAAGGGTTAATTAAGTCTAATTGAGTTAAACCTAATGATAGTTTAAAGGTTGTTTAAGCTTAATTTAAGATATAAGGGTTAATTCAGTGTAATTAAGTTAGGCTTAAATATGGTTTAAAGGTTGTTTAAGCCTAATGTAAGTAAGGCTTAACGGTTAATTACGCCTAATTGAGTTAGACTTATTTAGGGTTTAAAGGTTGTTAAGCCAAATGTAAATAAGGCTTCATGTAATTAATTAGGCCTAATTATGGATAGAACTAATTAAGGTTTATTGTTTTAAACCTAATGTAATTCAGGTCTAATAGGGTTTAATTAGGCCTAAATGTGGTTTAGACCAAATTAGGATTTGTTGAGTTAAATCTAATCTAGTTAAGGTTTAACTAAGGTTTAATTAAGTCTTGTTGTGGTTTAGACCTAAGTAGGATTTGTTGAGTTAAACCTAGTGTAGTTAAGGTTTTTCTAGGGTTTAATTAAGTCTAATTAGTGTTTAGACCTAATTAGGATTTGTTGAGTTAAACCTATTATAGTTAAGGTTTAACTAGGTTTAATTAAGCCTAAATGTGGTTTAGACCTATTTAGTATTTATGGAGTTAAATCTATTGTAGTTAAGGTTTAACTAGTTTTAATTAAGCCTAAATGTGGTTTGGACCTAATTAGGATTTGTTGAGTTAAACCTAATGTAGTTATGGTTTAGCTTGGGTTTATTTAAGTCAAATTATGGTTTAGAACTAATTAGGATTTGTTGAGTTTAACTTAATGTAATTAAGTATTAAATATGCTTAATTAAGCTTAAATGTGGTTTTAGACTTAATTAGGATTTAAGATGTTTGGGTTAGCTGAATGGAACCTAAGTGTCTTTATTTTGTGGATTCATATTATGTCTGGGTCGACTAGACTTAAATCTTTTATCATTTTGAGTCTATGGGCTTAGACTCAACGTTCTTAGAAAAGATGGTTAGACATTATGTCATTCAGGTCTAAAGAATAGGATTTGGTCAACCCTATCTGTGATATAGGCTAGTCTCCAAGCCTAAATAAGTATAGGGTTTAATATGTAACTTTAATTTTATAATTTTGACCCTAGAGATGAAATGTCATTTTTTAAATTTGTAAACGGTTAAAAATTTGTCATTTGAGAGTTCAAAAATGTCACTCTGATTTTTCTAACCAATTCTGACTTTAACTTCCAATTTCTTCAATTTTTATAATTATTTTAAAGATAATTAAAAAAAATTGATAGAAATTGAGAAATTGTGTCATTGGGAGTATTTTTTGCCTTCGGAAAATTAAGGAAGATTCGTGAGCACTTAAATATAATTCGTTAAAAATTTCAGAATTCTTAAAATTATAAATAATTTTTAATAATTAAAATACTCCATGGAGTTATTATTTAATTAAAACATAAATATAGTTAATTAAATTATGATTTTATGTCCTAAATATTCTACTCACTGTCTTGAGTTCAGAGGTATTTTTGTTTTACTTTTGTGATTTTTTTGTGAAAAGTTTTGAATTTTCGAAGTTATGAACATTTTTTGAATTTTTGAATTTCTTACTTAAATGAAATACTGCATGATGGACGATTGGATCCTCGGATCAGTCGAACACCACACAATAAATTGTCATTTGCGAGGATTTTACACGTCGATGCAACGTGGTCCGCATTTTGAATTGTTTTGTATGGATCAAATCATGGTCTGAAATCATCCCTGACATTTATTTTCGATACACGGGAATGGACGACATTTGTTTATCATCCCGAAGATGAATAAATCGAGCGTCGTTCACTTATTTGGCTCAATATCTCACTAGATTTTGGGAAAAATTCAAATATGTTTGTTTCCATAGGATCATTTCCTCAAAAGGAAGGCATCCATACCGTCATTTCACCATGAAGGGATACTTTATTTTAGAATGTGTGAAAATCGACCAAAATTTAGGGTTGAAGTCCATACCTTGGCAACAGTTGATGAAATTCTAATTGGATTGGTTATAGAGCTTTGTATGGATGTGAGAAAGCTCTTCATTGCTCAAATTTGAATTGAAATTGACTCTATATAGGAGTTCAATGAAAAGGTTCTTTCAGCTTCACTAAACTATTGGTTAGAGGCTATGTGAAGGTCCAATTTTGATTGAAAACTTGTTCTCTGAGGTCAGTGAGGGATTTTGATGAGTTAATTTGAAGTTTTGTGGCATTTTATTTCATACTCAAAATGGACCTGTTTTTGGACAGGGAAATTGGAAGGAAATAGTGAACTTCAAGGCCCAATTCTATGAGGAATCAATTGCCTATAATAAGGAGAACAAGTTCACTTTTGAAGGTTTCCTCACTTGTGCATTGTATCATCTTCCCTCTTTCATGGAAGCTCACGGGTTAGCCTTCATATGGGCCTTAGAAAAGCCATTTCTAACTTTGGGTTCACTTCGGGGAGGCTATAAGTATGTCATGATGGTTGAGGATAAAATTTCAGGTCAAGGATAAGCTTACTTCATCCTCCCAAGGTTAACCCATGTTGGGTTCACTTGTGGTGAAGATTTGATCCAAGGTTTGGCTTTCCCTCATTGGATGGTCTATGAGGTGGATAGGATTGGTTAAGGCTTGTTTAATTAACCTTTGCCATATAAATTTTACAAGTCATGTAATGGATTTGTAATGGAGTGCCACATATGCTCTTCTTCTCCTCAGTTCCATGAAGATGCATTAATGAGACTGATCATGAGGGGAGGATAATGTGGATAAGAGTTCTTTCAAATTGGATGATGAGGAAGGTGTCAAATGACTCAACCATATCATCCTTAAGCTTTTTAGGAAAGAATGGCACCTCCTTCATTCTTTCGTGATGGTGTTTAATCTTGTTCAAAATTCATGTTTTTTTTGGATTAAAAAGTATTTTTTATGTCATCATGGGTGACCCATTGGTGACTCCCCATAAATTAGATTTTAAAAAAAAATAAAATTATGAATTCTTTATGTCATTTGTGATGTCATTTAATTTAGGAGTAAATGCTCATAAATCCATTCTTTATTAATTATGTGGTTAACTAAAAATGTAGGAAATTATAACATTAACCCATAAATTGGTCAGAATGATTTTGAGTGTTGGTTATTTGGCCAATTTTATCAATTTGGTTCAAAATTAAATATTTTGACCAAAGTTAACCAATGCTAACTAGAGTTGACCAAAGTTGACCAATTCTAGTCTAGGGTTGACCAAGGTGACTTACCTAACCTTGTCATGGTTAGGTTAGTCATGAGTCCATAGGTTGGTGATATGACTTGGGTTTGACCAAGGTTTACCCAAGTTAACCAAGGTTTACCATAATGGTCAAGTTGAAGATATGGTGCTATCTTGACCATATGGTGGTCATTTGGATCTATGAATGATTAAATGGTCAATGTGGTGACCATGGGGTTCAATTTAGTCATTTTGACCAATAGTTGGTCAATGGTGTCTATAGGGGACCAAATGGTCAAGTTTGACCCATTTGGTGTTTTAAAATGATCAAATGAACCAATTTGACCAATTTAAGGTTTAGACTGATCCACTGGTCCAAATTGACCAAAGGACCAATTTGACCAAAATTGACCATCTAGGTCAAATTTGATAGATTGGATCAACTTGGTGTCAATGTTGACTTTTAGGATCAATGTAATGACCAGTAGATAAAGATTTGACAAAATTTGGGTTTGTCACCACTGCTCTGATCATTTTAAAATGTGGTCATTGTTGAGATCCAAAAAGGATATTTTGAAAGTTAATTCAACTTTAGTGTTTTAGTCCCCCTATAGATGTCCAAAGAGGTCATAGGATTACTCAAGCTATGTTTAGTATGTAAATGTCATTTCAAGACCTTCACAAAAAGTGAGGTCAACATCCTCTTTACATACTTCTATAGATTCATCTTGAATTTTATCCTCATCTTGATATTCCATATATTCCTTTCAAATTTGGAGTCTAAAGTCTTTTAAAAAATTCATGGCTTAAATATTCGTTAATATACATTATGAAGCACTCGATTTCTTTTTCTTTTGCAGGGTGTCTCATTGAATTTACAATTTTAAATGTAACCTCTTGATCACAAACTCTCATAGTTAGTTATCCTTTATGTACATCAATCAATCAAAGCTCATCCAGTAACTAGGAATGTTCTTCCTCAAATGATAGAAATTTCTTTATCTTCCTTCATATCTAATACAATAAAGTCCACAAGAAAGATAAATTTATCAACCTTTTTTAAAACATGTTCTATAACTTCTTTAGGGTAGGTAATCGAACGATCAGCAAACTGAAGAGTTACAGTAGCAGGTAAAATATCTCTTAAGCCCAACCTTCTGAAAATTGATAACGACATAAAATTAATACTGGCTCCTAAATCACATAAAGCTTTTTCATAAAATTGTTCCCCAATAGCACAAGGAATTGAAAAACTTACAGAACTTTTAAGTTTTTCAGGAATTTTTTTTCTGAATTATAGCGTTACACTCTTCACTGAGTGCAACACTCTCATTAGCTACAAACTTCATTTTCTTATTAAGTATATCCTTCATGAACTTCACATAGCTTGACATTTGTTCCAAAGCTTCAGCAAATGGTATGATTATCGTTAATTTCCTCAAAATTTCAAAAAATTTAAGAAATTGGTTTTTTATATTTTTCTACTTCAATCATTGAGGAAATGGAGGTGGTAGTCTTTCTGTAAAGATTTTCATTGGTTTAATAGGACTTTTTGCTTCAAAATGAAAATTTTCACCTGATTTTTCATTTTCCACCTCATAATTTTAAATTTCAACTTATGGTTGAACTCAGTTTTTTAATTTTTTTCCACTTCTTAGTTGAAAAGGTTTAATTTACTCTTTGTTCTGATATTTAGGATTTACTTCAACATTACAAGCAATGTTCCTGGAGGTCTACTGTTAAGTGCGGTAGCAATACGTCCCAATTGATTTTCCATGTTTCTAAATGCTGCACCTTGACTCGGTAATTCACTTCCCATTTACAATATCAAGCCTTCCATTGATAAGTTTTTCTCCTTACTCTATAAATTATTAAATCTTGGGGGTTAATAAGGTTTATAGCTTGATTACCTTGATCGTTGGAGTTACCTAATGGGTTTGCAATATTGTTTCCTCATTGGGGATTTGCAACATTTGAATTATTGTTACTCCAACTAAAGTTTAGATGATTCTTCTAACCAGGATTAAAATAATATGCATAAGGATTATTAGAAAGATTGTTTCTTGCATTTAAATACTCATAAGAAGATTGAGATTCTATCATTTGTCCTAATGAGTTTTCCTTAAGCACATGTGTTGTTTGAGAATAATTCATTCCAAATTAATCTATCTTCTTCGGTATAGCAGCTATTTGGGTAGCTAACATAGATATTGCATCATAATCTTGAATACTATCTACTCTTTTAGATTAATGAATATGCTTTGTCGGCACTATTTTTTGTTGGAGAAGTTGCCTATTAGAAGCTTTCCATCACCGGAATCAAAATCTCGTCGCCCGCTTGGAAGGACATTTAAATTTATATATATATATATATATATATATATATATATTCCACAAAAAAGCTACTCATGGCTCCTTACATGTTACCAAAACAATGGAAGAGATACAGAGAGAGTTCATAAGAAGGTGTGGGGGGGGAGGTGAAAACACCCCTACAAAGTACATGGAAAAAAGTGGTGGGGGGTCATAATATATATATATATATATCAATAAGATGTATATATATAAATGAAAAAAATTCATATATATCACTTCATATCTGTAAAAGCATATATATGAAACACCAAAAAGGAGGGACAAAAAGTTACAGCATTCTGCAGAAAGGTAAATTAGAAACGTCTCCCTTGAAAAGTAATTGAAGTGAAGGGGGGAGTTTTTTTGATACATTGAGTCTGTCTGTCTCAGCTCCAGCTTGAGCAAGCCAATGAGCAGGTCCGTTATCTTCTCTGTGTATAAAAGTGAATTTNTATATATATAAATGAAAGAAAAATTCATATATATCACTTCATATCTGTAAAAGCATATATATGAAACACCAAAAAGGAGGGACCAAAAGTTATAGCATTCTGCAGAAAGGTAAATTAGAAAGGTCTCCCTTGAGAAGTAATTGAAGAGAAGGGGGGAGTTTTTTTGATACATTGAGTCTGTCTGTCTCAGCTCCAGCTTGAGCAAGCCAATGAGCAGGTCTGTTACCTTCTCTGTGTATAAAAGTGAATTTCAGATTAAGTTCCTGAGTATTACAAGAAATTATGTTCTTCCATTTCAGAATATGCCAGGGGCAGCTTATCTTATTCAGGAGGATATTAATCATGACCTTGGAATCAGTCTCCACAATCAGATTATGAAAATTGGCCTTGGATGCAATCAAGGTGGCCCAAAATATAGCCAAAGCCTCAGCTTCCAGAGCACCAGCAGCAAAAACAAGAGTTTGGTAATGTAGTAGACACTTACCCATAGAATTCCTGAAGACACCTCCTATGCCAGCAGAGGTCCTAAAGAAGCTGCATCAGTATTGGCTTTCAGCCAACCAGCAGGAGGTTTGACCCAATAAAAAAGTGGGTGCTCTAGTAAAGGTTGATTCACCAAAAAGTTGGTCTTGAAAAGGTCAGGAAAAGTTTTCCAATGTGTGAGTTTTTTCAAAAAAGCTAAATAGTTAGCAGCCACCTTAGTTGGATGTGGTAAAAGCTCTTCAAATTTGGCCTTATTTCTGGCCATCCAAGTGAATCAAGCCACCACACAAGGTATCACCTCAAGTTTTAACTGCAACCATTCATTCCAGCAGGATAAAAATTTCTGCCATGTGAGATTGATGGTTTGGACTTTCAAGTTTCTAAGGACAATTGACCAAATCTGCTAGACAAAATGGCATTGGAAAAACAGGTGATCAGTTTGTTTCCTCTTGCCCTTTACATAGAAGACAACAAGAGAGACCTCTCAATCCCTTCAGTTTCAAAATGTCATCAGTAGGGAGGCATTTAGAGAAGATTCTCCAACACCAGAAAGACATAGGGGGTGAGAGGAAATTGTTCCAAAAGGGTTTCCCTCAGAGACAGTTCTCACCATAGTTAAGTTGGGAGTAGATGTAACTTGTAGTTGACTGGGAAACCCCTTGCTTTGAAATGAGTATGTCCTTGTTAGTAGTATTCAAAAGAATGTTGTTAATCTTTTTAATGGTATGATTATCCAGAATGTTGGTCAAGGCAGTAATGTTCCACTGGTTTTCATTCCAGAAATCTGATACTTTGGCAGATGTTGGGTGGGGAGTAGTTAGCTTGTCAGCCAGTTTCCCATCCCCCATCCAGTTGTAAAGCCAAAAGTTGATGTTCCCCTCTCCAAGGTCCCATATAAAGTAATCTTCAACTTTATCTTTATGTTTAATCATGTGAGATCAGATCCTGGAGTCTCCCGATTTGGATGTAGCAAGGGTGGGATGAGAGCCTCTACAATACTTGCCTTTAAGAAAGACAGCCCAAAGTAACTCTTGAGCTCTAAAGTGTATCCACAACTTGCAAAAATTGATCAGATGAAGACACTTAAAACTTCTGAAACCTAGACCTCCATTCTGAGTAGGTTTACAGATAGAATTCCAGTTTGTCCAGTGCTTCTGTGTTCTTTGTCCTGACCAAAGAAACCTGTTGAAGGTTGTTTCAAGAAGCTGCTAAGTGCTCTTTTTCATAGTAGCCATTTGTAGAAGGTAGGAGGGGAAGGTAGACAATACATGTTTAAGGAGAGTAATCCTTCAACCAATTGATAAAAAAGAATTAGTCCAATTAGTGTGCTTAGCTTGAATTGTTGTCACAACATCTGTCTAGTCCTTCCTTTCAGTAGAAGGACCCCCGAATATTTCAGATGGGTGTGGGGGGTTTGAAAAATAGTAAAATCAGAGACCCAGTGCTTGAAAGGTTGTTTAACCCTTTTGCTGTAGTAAATACAACATTTATGCTTGTTCAGCTGTAGCCCAGAACAAGACAGAAAGTCATTGAGAAGGATTTGGATTTGTTTTGCAGCAGGTTTAGTGGCCTTAGAAAAAAAGAATAATATCATCTGCATATGAAAGATGGTTAATCACAATGTTTGAACTGTGCTTAAACAGGTTGTGAGGAGATCTGTTTGGAATTTGATTGAGAATAAGAGAAAGATAGTCAAAGACAAGAATGAAAATAGTGGGGGAAAGGGGGTCACCTTGTTTGATTCCCCTTGAGGCAGTAAAGAAACCATGAGTCTTTCCATTGATGAGAATAGAATGAGCATTACTATTCAGCCATCTTCTGATTAAGCTTATGAAGTCCATATTGAAGCCTCTAGCCTGCAGAACCTCCTTAATGAAATCCCAGTGGATGGTGTCATATGCCTTGCAAATGTCCAATTTGTAAACCAGATTTCCTCCTCTGCATCTCTTATCTAGGTCTAGAAAAAGTTCCTGAGCTAAGAGGACATTGTCCACAATGCTTCTACCTTTGATGAAGGCAGTTTGATTAATGCTCATGATCCTGTTGAGGTGAGGTTGAATTCTGGCCACCAAAATCTTGCTAATGATTTTAGAGATCACACTAGTGAGACTTATGGGTCTGTACTGGTCCCATCTGTGACACACATTCTCCTTAGGGATAAGGACAATGGTGGAAGAGGTGAAAAACTTGGTAGGTTCAATACCAGTGAAAAAAGCCTGTACAACATCCACTACATCATGTTTAATGACATTCCAAGCAGATTTGTAAAATTCAGCAGAAAATCCATCAGGATCTGCTGCTTTATTGCTGTCAATAGAATTCAGAGCAATCTTGATCTCCTCTTCAGAAGGGATGTCAGCAAGCTTGAGAGTAGAAGTGTAATTTGTGCAGTGGTCAAACAAATTGCCTTTAACTTCAGTCCTAGCCACCTCACTCCTAGTAAAGAGCCTTTTGTAATGCTCAACAGTACTATCAGCAATATCTTGGGGAGTTTCAGCCAAACTCCCTTGAAATCATTGATCTTATGAATCTCATTGCATTTCCTTTTGTGGTTAATAATAGCATGGTAATAATTGGAATTTCTGTCCCCCAAACAGAAATGATTTTAAGCAGCTTTCTGGTGGAGGAGTTGTTCCTGCAAATGGATAGCATTCAGTAGTCTTTCATTGGCATTGTAAAGATCAATTTCCAAATTAGGATCAAGGCTGATTTTGGATTCCAATTCCTTTACAGTGGCTTCAGCTTCCACCACTCTTGTGTTTAAATTTCCAAAGGTATGCCAATTCCAGGCTTTGAGAAATGCTCAGCCCCGACAGTGCCGAGGGCCGTGCCAACGGCGCATAACAAATTAACGCGGAGATTTTTTTACTCATTCAAAGGATGTGCAGACCCTGTTTCTAGATGATTCGATGTATTTGGATGATTTTTTGAAGATTTTTTGGAGACACCTCTTAGAGAACTGACCTCAGGCTCTATTTGGGGCTGAATTTCATCAGAAAATGGGCTCCTCTACATTTTTCACTCCTCTACATTCATTTTTGGCACCACATCTTTCCATTCCACTTTCATATTGAAGTCAATTATTGATTTTGTTTTCATATTTTAGAGTTTTTTGTGGTGAGATTTAGTGTGAGACTTTCTGTAGGAGTGTTGGAGAAGGAGAAAAGTGAGAGATATCAAAGGATTTTCTTTGAGAAACAGTTTTCAGATAAGTATTGTTTGTTTATCAGTGTTGTATGAACTTTCTTTTATATTTGAAATTTGTGTTTTGTTATTTCTTTCTCATGAAGTCTGAGTAGTTCCCTCTAACTTTCTCTTTACTCTGAGATATGCTGAAATGAAGAGATAATATGATTGTGTCAATAATAAATTGTAAAATAAATAGTGATGATTTTTCAACTCTAAACTTAGTTTACTTTTTAATCTGGCCAATTAAATTGTTAAAATGTGTTGTGAAACATATGATCCATAAAATTGAGTATGAGTTCTACAACAGAGTAAGGATCATATGATGTATCAGAAACATAGGTATGTAAGTAGTTCTAGAACCAGAGATCATTAACTAAACATATGACCAATCTCTTCCAAATTTTATGCCTTCTCCAAGTAAATGGTGGGCCCTGAAAGCCAAGATCAAATAAACCACTTGTGAGAATATTATCAGAAAATATAAAAAGTTAATGGAAATTGGGAGATCTTTCATCTCTTTTTTCAAAAATATGAACAACACTATTAAAATCACCCCCCCCCCACTAGCCAGGGCGAGGACATAGACTTACCAATGTTAATTAGTCCATTCCATAGGTCACTTCTTGCAGATTTTGTGCACCCAATATAGACAACAGTAGCAAAACCACTCTTTCCAGCAATGCCAAATTGCGAATGGACAAATTGAAAGTCATTAATAAGAACAAACCATGAAATTTCGTAACTGCATAGCAGCAATATTTTATTGTTGATATTAGAAAAGTGGGAGAAACTAAGAAACTTTGAAAGGATTTTCTGAGGATATTTGTGAACCATTGGTTCTAGAAGAGCAAAATGCCAATAGTTTATGTTTCCTAATGAGATGAAGTAGCCTATTTAAAGAGAAGGGGTGGGCCACACCCCTTATATTCCAGCATAAGAAGTTAATCATGATAAGAGGATTTGGCTTTCCCTTTAGTAAGCCTCGTTAGGGAATTTCTTCTAAAAGAGTAAGAACTACCTACTTCAAGGACTAACTAATCTCCCGGGGGATCAATCATAACATTCTTTTTCTTATTTCTAGTTTTTAGCAGCGACCACCCCTCATCTAATTCAATTTATATATACTCTAAAGAGAAAATATTCAAAGTGTTAATAGGGGGAAAGAAGTGGAGAGGTTCTGAAGGGGCCCTAACCAAGTGGGGGAGAGCAACTATCAATTCAACAACCTCCTCCACCAAAGATATATTATTTGTATCAGGTAAAGAAATTGAAAGACCCTCCATAGGGGGGTGTCCATCAAGAAGAGCATTGGGGGGATGCCTTTCTACACTACAAGATTAAGAGTTGGTTGTTGTACAATAGGAAATTCCAATGGAGCAGAAATAGGAGTAGGAGCCTCCATCAAGGGTTCAGGAACAACTGATATTGGATTTAAAATGGTTTAACTGGAAGGAGGAGCCTCCATTAATGGTTCAGGAACAGCTAGTAGGGAAGTTAAAGTAGCAACATCCATAGAGGAGGAACCTTTTTGTCTAGACTTCATGTTGGGTTGTATTCTATAGCACCTTGCATTAGTATGGCCAAACATTTTGCAATGATTACAGTAATAAAGCCTTCACATCATAATAATCTTCTACCAATACCCATTGTGGGCTGTGCCCAACCAACTTTCATCAACATCGGGTAAAGTAATGTCTCTCTCTACAAGTATCCTTCCAGCTGAAGTTATGAAAAAATTATACGTTGGAACATCTAATTTTAATATTCTACCCAAAGCAGTACCTATGGTGAACAACACTTGTTGATGAAGAAAGTGGAGTTTGAGCCCAAGAAGCTTAAACTAAATTGGCACAATGGGTGGTTTCTAGATTGGATCAAATTCAGGATATAATTTTAAAATTTTTGTTTCCATTCCCTAAATGTAGAGAACCTGCTTGAAGAAAGTTCTAGCATAATCCTCTTCTCTTGAAAGATGTGTAGACATATGCCTCCCACCTACCAGTCCTACCCTCCAATCACTAAGTAGCTTTAAATATTCAAAGTATTTCTTCACACCCTCCATCTTCTGGTGCCCAAATTGAAATTTCCCAATGAGGGTGAACTTAAAGTAAGAATATAGGGAAGAAATATCATAATAAAATAAAAAATAGCAGCAAGTTTACCAGACTTCCTACAAAGGTGTTTCATAAAAGGGAATGCACTTCATCCAACCCCTTCATGAAAGGAGCTGAGGAAGACCATATGTTCAACATCATTTTAAAAGCCAGAGAATTTCACCACAACATCAGCAAAGGTGGTCTTGGTCCACTGAATAATAGTATTAGTATCAAGAGAATTAGCCATGAAGAGAAGAGCGACCAACCAGCAGTAACCAAAACCAACTCAAAACAGTGAAACGACAATGGAGCAATAAATCAACAATTTGAAAGAAAGGAGCTAGGGAACCGGTGAAAAAAGTAGTAAAACTTTTAGAATGCTCAAGTATCGATTTATACTCACTCCACAGCAAAAACAACTAGCAAGTAGGAGTACCCAACAAAGAAGAACGACAGGTAGCTCTCATGGTTGCAGAAACCCTAGAAGAGCCTTAGCCGCCACAAAAATGATGAATATATATATATATATATATATATTAAAAGAGCAACTCGTGGCTCATTATGTATTAATAGAAAAAAAATTACAAATTGGAGGGGGGAGAGTGGATCCCCATCAAAAAGCAAAAGAAAATACAATATAGTCCTAGGGGTTCCACTTTCCGCAATACAACTCCACGCAAAAGTAAAAGAAAAGTTTAAAGGAAAAAAAACTAAAAATACATGTATTCCCAAAAAATGTGTTCCAATAAGAAAACTATACCCAAAAAGGACATGTACAGCAAAGCCCAAATTGTTCGTAGACAAGAATATCAAATAAGTAGTAGAGGCCATCTGATAAAATGAGAAACACAGTAGTGAACTTCCGAAACCTGCAGGAAATAAAACAACCCTATTCCAATAAAAAGAGTGATTACAACATAATAGAATCTTCAATTCCTTGAAGGCATCACGAGGGGAGCAAAAAAGAGTCTCAGAAAGGTGATGATCTGTAGGCCAAATTAATTTAATCCCCCAACTAACAGAAAAGAAATGTGGCAGATAGTAAAAGTTTATTTGAGTCCTCAAAATTTCCATTAAAACCAAATTGGAGAACAAGCAAATCCATATTAAATAGTGCAGGTCATGATCACTCTCCCATACAGTGATATCCTTTCAAAATATGATAATCCATGAGAAAGAGTGCACCAGAGAAACATGGCTTTTTAAAGAGAGCCAATCAAACAATAGTAATCTTCTAATCTGTATCCAACAACTATAAAGTGAACCCACCACTTCCTTCTAAAATGGGTGGACCAAAAATGTCCATCAAGTAAAGTAGAAAATATAAGTGCTACTATCTCCAATCTAGGAAAACTCAATACTGTATTTAGAAAGCACTTCCATTAATGAATGATGCAGAGAAGGTAGGTAAAAGCAAAACTAGTAGCCCTAGAGGAGTAATGATTCGTAGAACAAAAACTGCAATGGGCCCAAACAGAACCATTCACCATGCTAAAACAACTAACCAAACAATTCTCAGTCCGTAAAGATTGTCCAAACCAACAAATAAAGCCAACAAGTTCTTTGATGCTAAGCCCATACCCAAGGACCCAACCTCCAAAAGAAAGGATGTAAATATAAGAAGAGTTCCCAATATCAAAGCAACAAGTTCTTACATGATAAGCCCAAAATTGAGGGCCCAACACCCAAAACATATGAAATCAAAATAATATGGATCCTACTTAAAACCCCAAAATATCAGGCCAAATAATAGCTCGAGCAGCATCATAAAAAAAGTAGAAAATTGCAGTCCAAAGTAACCAAATCCAGACCCATATTGTGCAAAAAGAAACAAAAATAAGGGGGGTGGCACCTTAAAAATTAACATAGGGGGCATCTAAATCATTTTTAATAAGTTTATGCATGGATGAGGGAGGGGTATCTCCAACAATAGCATTTTGCACCCTCCATTTGATCAACCAATCGACAGATTGATTCCCTTCTCTATAAATAAATGAATATAATATATTAAGGCAATGCCTTTCAATAGTATACATAATTCTTTATAGCAAAGCTAAGATATGCCAAGGTGGTTTAATCTTCCCCAAGAGAATGTTAAATAAGATTTTAGAATTAGTTTCCACCACAATGCCATTTATATTTAAAGAGGCAACAATATAAAGATTAGTAAGCACAGCAAAGGTCTCAGCTTCAAGTGAGGGGTCAGCAATACAAGGTGAATCAAAGTATGCAAACATCTACTAGAAACATCTTTAATAATCCCTCCCATTCCAGTATAGGCATTAGAAAAACTCCCATCAACATTAACCTTAAACCAACCATGAGGGGTGGTGCCCATTTAATCAAAATGGGTTTCCTACTCTTGGCCACAGTAGGAGAGGCATCCTGTCCGAAGGACTTCCAAGCCCTTTTAAAATAAGTGACTACTGAAATGGAAGTGGTGGAGGGGGTGTGAGCAGCAGCTTCATATTTATGGCTATTTCCTGCCATCCAAATAAACCATAAGATAACAACTGGAAAACAGAAATACTTGTTCAAAGAGGGTTCAAAACCCTTCCAAATCTCTATAGCTATTTTGAAGTTTAGATTAGTATGCCAATGGATACCAAAAAAACACCCAATAGGATGCCAAACTTCTTTAGTAAAAGGACACTCAAAAAATAGATGATTAAAAGATTTCGCACCTTTTTACAATTATAATAGTAAGATGCAATTTTAAGCCCTTCCAACTTAAGTATATCATCAAGAGGGAGCAACTTATAAAAGTATATCCAAAGGAAAAAAGAGATAGATGGAGAAATAAGTTTATGCCAAATAATAACATGCCATTTCCATAGAGTAAAGGAGTTTAGGTTTGAGTAAAGCTATTTTGTGACAGATGTGCTAGGATGATTCTTCCAAATAGGAGCAGCCTTATCTTGAGGTTTAACAAGAATTTGCAAAAGCAATTTTACCAATTAAGGAATTTAGCATATCAAGATTCCATTCACTATTAATCCAACAATCCAAGACTAGCAAATTAGTATCATAATCTTCAGTTGGAAAATTAGAAAATGTAGAGAGACCCCAGTCATCCTTCCAAAAGAAAATACTACCATCACTAATATCCCAAAACATGAAATTAAAAGCTACATCACGTGTAGCAATGATGGCATTCCAAAGTCACGAACCCCCCACTCTCTAATTAACAGTGGATGGATGGAAATTTTCACAATATTTATGTTGCATACATTTAGCCCATAGAGACTCTTCCAGCCAAAATTTGTACTAGAGTTTACACATGTTACTATCAATAGTATGTCGCAATCTGTTAAACTCAAGCCCACCAGCACTAAGTGGTTTACAAGTATAGTGCCAAGTAGTCCAATTTTTAGTAGATCTAGTACCCTTCCAAAGAAACCTATTAAAAATATTTTCAAGATTCTTTTGAGTGCTCTTTTTGGTTTTGAGAACCTGCATCGTGTAAAGAGGGAGTGTGCAAGGAACACTTTTTAACAAAGTGAGCCTATCCCCGTTAGAAAGGAATTTATTTTTCCAGTCATTGACCTCAAGTTTAACTTTATCAATTACCACATCCATCTGAGTTTGCTAAGCCAAGGTACTTTATAGGAAGCTTAGAGATTTTACAGCCAGTAAAGTTAGGAGCCCAAGCATGGGTGTTAGTTGGAGCATCTTTGCCAAGATACAGTTGAACATCATCCCAGAGGTTTTTTAAAAATCTTTTGATAAGATCATGGTAGCTTTGATGGAACATTTCCTAGCATTTAAAAACCAAATGGCATCATCAGCATAAGCAAGGTGGCTCACAAAAATTTATAGACTTATGGGTGTCTCGAAGATAAGGACGCTCATAATGCAACTTATTAATAAGCTTGGATAGGTAATCAAAAGAGATTATGAAAATTGTGGGAGAAAGTAGGTCTCCCTGCTTGATACCCCTGCTAGCAAAAAATCACACTATAACTTTTATTAGGCAGCCATCTCTATATGAGAGAGCAGAAATCCTGTTTAAAGCCTTTAGCTAGCATAATGTTGAGAATAAAGTCCCAGCTAATAATATTAAAAGCTTTCTGTATGTCCAATTTGAAGACCATGTTGCCCCCCTGAACTTTTAATCCAACTCCTCAATCATTTATTGCGCTAACAAAATGTTATCAATAATGTACCTACCCTTAATATAAGGAGACTATTGTTCAGAAATAATGTGAGTAAGATGAGGATGCAATCTATTAACAATAATCTTACTCGTAACTTTAGAATCACAGTGGTGAGAGATAGAGGGCGAAAATTATCCCAAGTGATCTTATCATTGCCTTTTGGAATAATAACTATTAGAGCACATGTAAAATAATTACCAGGATTGTTTCTAAGGAAAAAACTTTGGATAGCAAGAATAAATTCCTTCTTAATGACCTCTTAAGCATTTATGTAGAAAGCAGAAGAAAAACCATCAGGACCAACAGCTTTATTGGGGCAAATAAATATGAAAGCATTCACGGTTTCATGCTCATCTAGAGGATAAACCAAACTAAGATTATTAGTATAATTATACTCATTCTCAAAATAACTGGGGTCAACAGGCATAGTGTGAGAAGAAGTGTGAAACTATTCAGTGAAAAAGCTAACAACACTGTCACCAATCTCATTCATATTAGCTAAAATACTCCCATCAGCCTTTTTAATTTTGAAAATGCTATTGATCTTTCTTCTGTGCTTAAGAGTAGCATGAAAACATTTAGTGTTTCTATCCCCTGCAATAAAGGAAGAATCATTAGCTTTCTGTTTAAGTAAATTTTCCTTTAAAGCAATAGAATCCAATAATTCTAGATGAACTTGAGCAACAGTGTCCAGCAAATGAGGGGAAACATCAAGTTGAGCTTCCATGGAATCAACAAAATTTTGGGCATCTAGCACTTTTTTATGAACATTACCAAAGACTTGGTAATTCCATTTAATGAGGTGAGCAACCACTTTCTTATGTAATTTCCACAAGATAGACCAATGAGTCCCAACACCATGATATTTCAATGCTTATGTCACCAAATCAAAAAAAGTAGCATGTGAAGTTCAAACATTAAAAATTTAAATTGAGATATGTATAGCTTGACATTAAAATCCAAAGTGAGCAAAATAGGATTATGGTTAGTGGTAACACGACTCAAACGTTACACCTTCACAATAGGAAAATGACTTATAAAAGCCAAATTAGCTAAGAAGCATTCCAATCTCTGATAATGAAAACCCCTCCTCCAAGTATAAGGAGATCTAGTATAGCTCAAGCCATAAAGAGCTGTAATAGACATAGAGTAAGAAAATCTTTTAATAATAGCAGGCTCAATTCTTCTAGCTCCTTTCTTTCCATCGCCTTCATGATCATATAAAAATCCCCACCAATAAACCAATTCTCGTTTATGATACTTCCCATTAACTCAATTTTCTGCCAAAGCAAGTTTTCTTCATGCAAAGAAGAGCTAGAGTAAACAAAAGTTCTCCACCCCTGAAATCCATCAAAAAAAATTTGAGTGAGAATGTATTAATCCTCATCTTCAATAATTGAAAGAGTGACAGTGGGCTTCCAAAAAACCAAAATTTTGTTGTTAACGTTGCAGTGAGAATGACAGCCTTTGAATTTATTCAAAATTTTGAATTTATTAACATGAACCAAAGGTTCCAAAATAGCAAAAATGCATAATTTGTGAGCCATACACAAGTTTTAAAGCCTATTAAGGGAGTTAGGGTCCACCACTCCCCTAATATTCCAAACCATTATGTTAAACATGATGTCATGAGCCAACCGTTCTAGAAGATCAAGTAGAGTTGACCAACATTTCACCATCTGATCGATAAGTACCTTCATGAATAATGTTACTAGCATTAAGTCTAGGTAACTCAATGTTAAGTTTAGCCTTTTTTTGTGAGTGCTTTTGCACTTGCCATTCATTTTCCAAAGTTAATGTAGCCTTATTTAAACTAGTATTTATATGAACTATTTCGGAATGAGTTTCAACTATAAGAGAATGAACCAAGGAAAAAGGAAGGGTAGAGTGTTCATTATCTTTAGTGTGTCCTCCAAGAGAAGAGTGTCCATTATCAGTGTTTGCTTCCACAGGCTCCTCATTGATCATTTCTTCATCAGGCCACTTAAGAGGAGAGTGTCCATAAGATACATTAGCATTACGATTGTCTGAGTTTTTAGCTAACTCCATATTTCCATTAATCTACATATGTTTAAGTGTAGCATCATTACACAAAGGTATGACATCAGCTCCTTGATGCCCATCATTAATACTCAATTGTTGAGGTAAGGATTCAATACAATTATTTATAAATTATGTAACCAAAGGTTGCAAATTATAAGTAGCATTAGTAGCTAGATTTTCAACTAAATCATTCTCATTTTCAGCACCAGGTGGAGCATCATGCTTATAAATAATAATTTTGTTAAAAGGATTAATAGTTTTCACAGCCTTTTGGGTAGTTTTGTGTTGTGGATTCAACCAAAAGCAAGAAGTAGTTTGATGCCCAAACATTGAACAATGAGTGCAGCAAGGCGAATGTCTTTTAATCTCTACCAGCTGCCAATAACCTTGATGTTGCGAACCTATCCAAATTTCATTATAGATGCCTGAGTAATATCTTATTCAACCAATATATGTGCTTCAGATGGTCTTGATAAAGCGATAGTTTTTATGATCCATTTTTAATGGCTTTCCATATGCAACAGCAAGCAAAAAAAGTATGTTATGGTTAAAATGATGTAGTTTAAGAACTGAGAATTGAATTCATACCGGAATAATAGACAACTCGACTTTAGGATCAAAATTAATAGATCCTTTCCAAAAATTCATCAAACTATTTTCCACCCACATGATTCTTTCAGAAAAGAGGCGAGTGTAATCCTCGTCATTACCTAATTGTATAAAAATATGTCAACCATCAATAATATGAACCTTCCACCAACATTTTAATGTTAACATTTCAAACTCTCTCCTTACAAACTCAACTTTAGGAATGTCATATTTAAATTTTCCAACTAGGGCAAGACGACCAGAAGAGGCAAGAATGAAAATTTCATCCTCAGTAATATAAAGTGCAAGTTTACCGTTTTTTCCTGAATTTTTTTATGAAAGTATAATCTCCACCAACATTAAGAGTGTCATGAAAGCTTTGTGGAAAAAATTCAGAGGAAGGTGCAGACAAAGCATCACCTCCATCTAAAATAGCATCAAGAAATGTTTGAGAAATCAAAGGCATAATCGAAACTTGTAACCCAATAAAATCGAGGAAACACATAGCGAAAAGGGAGAAAACGAAAGAAATAAACTCAAGAGAAGATGTTGGAATGATCTCACCAACTGATCGTACAAACTCCATCCTCAAATGCCAAATATTGCTTGAGAATCACCGCAAATCCCGAACCCTAGCAGAGCTCCCATCATAATTTTACTATATATATATCTATATATAAGATTTTAATTTCATCACAATCCATATACTCATTGTAAAGGGGAATGATGCTTTCTTAAATTTGAACTCATCGTAGAAAAAAAATTTGCTTACTTTTTGTTAATTTTATTTTTTAAAGTTTAACAATTAGTTTAATTAACTTAGTCTTTTAACTGCATTTTATTTAACATTGACTCATTTACTATAGATTAAAATTTAATACTTTACTTTTGTTGTTTGAATTGTATTTTATATTATAATCTTAAGAATTTACTTATAAGCATTTCCATCTTACCCGTGGGATCAATATTTAGGACTCCAATAGAGCCCTTTATTACTTGAGCGATATGTATACTTGCATTATTTTTAGTGGATCCGGCAGCTTAAAGAATTTTAAAAGATAAAACTATTTTGCTAGCTTTCTGGAATTATTTGCTACTTTTAAATATGGTGGAGTGTTGAATGATGTCGTCAGACTTAGACTTTTTCCTTTCTTATTAAGGGATAAATCTAAGATGTTGTGAAACTCGATAGGACCTAGATCTATCAGAATTTTGGGAGACTTATAACAAAATTTTTGTCTAAATATTTCCCACCTTAAAAAATTGTTAAGCTTAGAAATGATATTACATATTTTTGTCAGTTTGAAGGAAAATCAATTTATGAAGCCTAAGAGAGATATAAAGATCTCCTTAGAAAGTGTCATCACCATATGTTGCCAGATTTGTTAATAATTCAAAGTTTTTATAAAGCATTGTTTGGATCTCTTAGATCGATAATTGACATTGTTGTTGGTTGATCATTAATGTCAAAACCATTTGATGAAGCATATTCTTTAATTAAAGAGATGGCTACTAATAATTTTCAATGGCTCCGTAAAAGGGTAAATCTAAAAAAGAGTAGCTAGTGTTCATGATTCTGATGCAGTTTCTATGTTAACTGCCCAAATAGTCGCTATATCAAAGAAGATAGATCGATATGAAATGAATTTTTTGCAGACATCACCTGTGATTGAGAAAAACTCATTGGGACAAATGATAGAATCTCAATCTTCTTATGAGACATTAAATGTAATAAATAATCATTATATTAGTCTTTATGCAAATTATTATAATTCTGGTTGGAAGAATCATCCAAATTTTAGTTGGAATAACAATAACTGTAATGCTACAAATCTGCAATGGGGAAGCATTGTTGCAAACCCAGTGAGAAACTCCAACAATCAAGGGAATGCTACTTATAAACCTTATTACCCTCCAGGTTTTAATAATTTGCAGAGTAAGGAGAAAAAGTGGTCAATGGAAGAATTGATATTGTAAATGGGAAGCCAATTACAAAGTCAAGGAATTGCAATTAGAAACATGGAAAATCAATTGGGATGTATTGTCACTACACTTAGCAATAGACCTACAGAAATGTTTCCAAGTAATGTTGAACTAAATCCAAAAGATCAGAATAAAGAGCAAATTATGACTACTCAACTGCAAAGTGGAAAATAATTGGAAACCAGAGTTCAAAAAGATGTGGGAGTTGAAGTTGAAAAACATAAGGTGGAAAATGAAAAATCTGTTGAAGATTTTTATTTTGAGTAAAAATGTCATATTAAACCAATGAAAATTACTATAGAAAGACCACCGCCTCCATTTTCTCAAAAATTGAAGCAAAAAATATAAAACCAATTTTCAAAATTTTTAGAAATATTGAAGAAATTAACGATAAACATACCTTTTGTTGAAGCCTTGGAACAAACGCCAAGGTATGCGAAGTTCATGAAGGATATACTTAATAAAAAAAGAAGTTTGTTGATAATGAGAGTATTTCACTCAGCGAAGAGTATAGCGCTATAATTCAGAAAAAGCTTACTGAAAAACTCAAATATCCTCAAAGTTAAACTTTTTTTTGTGCTATTGGAGAAAGATGTTTTTGGAAAAGCTTTATTTTATTTAGGAGCTAATATTAATCTTATGCCTTTATCATTTTTTAAAAGGTTGGGTTTATGAGATATTTTACCTACAATTGTAACTCTTCAAATAGCTGATCATTTGATTACCTATCATAAAGAAGTTATAGAAGATGTTTTGGTAAAAGTTGATAAATTTATCTTTTTTGTGGATTTTACATTATTAGATATGGAGGAAGTTAAATAAATTCCTATCATTTTAGGAATATAAATCCTTGCCACTGAAAGAGCTTTGATAGAAGGGGAAAAAAGAGAAATAACTATGAGTGTTAGTGATTAAGAGTTTACATTTAATATTGCATAATCAATGAGATACTCTATAAAAGAGCAAGGGATTGAATGCTTCAGAATGTATATCAATTAATATTTAATCCATAAATATTTCTAGAAGACATTTGAAAAGGAATTTGAAAAAGAATATGTGGAATACGAAGATGAGGAGAAAAATCAAGATGAATCTACGAAAGTGAGTAATGAAGATTAGAATTATGTTTAGAAAAAAATTGAAATGTTATATGCTACATAAACTAACAAGATTTTGATTTCATTTATTGAGAAACCTTCTAAACTATAACTGAAACCACTTCCTACACATTTAAAGTATGCATTCTTTGGAGGTTTATCCACATTACCTGTTATAGTATCCTTAGAATTAACTTTTAAGCAAAAACAACAATTTTTGGAAACTTTGAGAAGATATAAGAAAGTCTTTTGATGGACATTAGCTTATAATAAAAAAATCAACCCTTCAATTTGTATGCATAGAACATTATTAGAAGTTCAACATGAACCAAGAGCTTATCCTGAAAGAAGATTAAATTCTATGATGAAAGACCTTATCAATAAAGATATTTTAAAATGGATATATGCTGGAATAATATATCCTATTTTAAATGGTGCTTGGGTGAGTCCAATTCTCTGTGTTCCAAAGAAAGGAGGTGTGACTGTAGTGATAAATAAAAATAATGAATTAATACCAACAAGACAAGTCACTGGATGACGAATCTGCATAGATTTTAGAAAATTAAATTATGCGACCAGGAAGGATGATATTTCTTTTTTCTTTTTAAACCAAATGTTGGATAGGCTGATTGGGCGCATATATTTCTATTTTTTAGATGGATATATCGGTTATCATCAAATATCTATTGCTTTGTAGGATCAATAGAAAACAACATTTGCTAGTCCTACAAAACGTTTGCTTTTTGGTAAATGCCCATTGGTTTATGTAATGCACCTGCACCATTTCAATGATGTATGATGTCAATTTTTCAGTGATTTAATTGAAAAAGGGATTGAAGTTTTTATGGATAATTTTCCTGTATTTGGAAATGTATAAATCATTTAGTGAAAGTTCTAGAATGATGTGAAAAGACTGATCTCGTATTAAATTGAGAAAAAATGTCAATTTATGATTGCAGGAGAAATTGTGCTTGGGCATAAAAATTTAAAAAATGTCATGAAAGTAGATCCTACAAAAATTTAGGTTATGGCAAACCTTCCTCCACCTACTACTGTAAGAGAAATTAGGAGCTTTTTAGGACATGCTAGATTTTATGGGCGATATATTAAATATTTCATAAATTACTAAGTATTTATGCCAACTTCTAGAAAAAGATTCAAAATTTGACTTTAACCAAGATTGCCTTAAATCTTTGAAACTTCAAAGGAAAACTTGATCACTGTTCCTATAATTATTTCACCTAATTGGGAGAAACCTATTGAAACAATGTGTGATGCTTGTGATTACACAATTGGAGTTGTTTAGGACAAAGATATGACAAGATTTTTAAAGTTATATACTATGCCAGTAAGACTCTTAATGATGCTCAAATTAAATACACCACTACTGAAAGAGAGTTATTAGTCATTTTTTATGCTTTTGATAAGTTTAGGTCATATTTTAATGGAGTGGAATGTGTTGTGCATACTAATCGCTTGGTTATTAAATAGTTAATGTAGAAGAATGATGTGAAACTAAGATTAATTAGATGGGTACTTCTAATGCAAGAGTTTGATTTTGTAGTCGTCAATTGGAAAGAGACTGATAATCAAATTGTTGATCATCTATCTAAGATAGAAAAGGAAGAAACACTTGATTTGGATAAAGAAATTAATGAAACTTCCTGATGAATAACTTTATGATGTAAAAGGATGGGAAATACCTTGGTATGTTGATATTGTGAATTATAATGTTCGTGGTATTTTACCAAAGGACTAACAACACAAAATGAAAATAAATTCATTCATGATGCAAAATCTTTACTTTGGGATGACCCATATTTGTAAAAATAATGCAAAGATTTAACAATGAGATGATGTGAGCCTTCTAAAGAAATTCAAGAAATTATCCAATGATTCTAAATTTGGTGGTCATTTTGATAAAGATAAAATTGTTCATAAAGTTTTGCAATATGAATTTTATTGGTCTACTCTATTTAGAGATGTTAAAGGCCCTCTCCTGTCACCTTCCTTCTCTTTGTACTTGGCTACATTTTAATGAATTGGAGCTATGCTCCTTACATAAAAATATATATATATATATATATTATATAAGGAGCATAGCTCCAATTCATTAAATAAGCAAACAAATACATGGAGAAAGAAAAAGAAAGATAGAAAAGGTGATAGGAGAGGGCCTTTATAAAGGAAAGCACCTCT
>NEWO01000337.1:168472-189967 GCA_003013225.1 Phalaenopsis aphrodite | reverse complement strand
GAAAAGATGGGAAATTGTTTCCTCTTGAGACAGGCAGAAAGTGCATCTAGAAGGACCCCTCAAACCCTTCAATTTCAGAATGTCATCTGTGGGAATCATTCTTGAGAAGAGTCTCCAAATGAAGAAGGACATGGATGGGGTAAGGTATTTATTCCAGATGGTGTGACCCTAGTGTACCAGATGGGGGGGCTGAGAAGGGATTGGGTTCTTTCTAACAACAATTCTGTCTTTAACCCCAGGTTTAATAGTAAGCTTCTGTATATTGGATAGTTGAGAAGGGCTGCAGAAAGGAATGATTTGAGAAAGGTTCCACTTGCTAAGAGCCCAGATGTCTTTCACAAGCACAGGGGCAGCTGGGACAATCTGGTCCTGAATAAGGCAACCATCCAAGGACCAATTATCCAACCAGATGTTAACCAAGCCCTTACCAAGTTCCCAGACAAACAATTGTTCAGTATCTTGTCTAACTTTTAACATCCTTTTCCAGATTGGAGAATCCCCCACACCCACTAAGAGTTGGGTGGGGTGATGATGTCTGCAATATTTGCCCCACAGGAATTCAGCCCATAAGGATGACTGAGATCTAAATCTGAGTCAGAGCTTGTAGAAATTGGTGTGCATAATTTGGGAGAAAGACTTGAATCTTAATCCACCCTCCTCAGCAGGTTTACACACCTTATCCCAAGAGGTCCAGTGTTTTTGCTTCCTATGACCAGCCCATAGGAATCTTTTAAAGATACGTTCTAACAGTCTCTGAGAGGATTTTTTAAGAATGTTCATTTGCAGTAAATAGGATGGCAAGGCAGAAAGAACACTTTTGAGAAGTGTAATTCTACCCCCATTGGTTAAAAAGGAATTCTCCCAAGCATGCAATTTACTTTGTACCTTGTCAATTATGTGATCAAATTGGATATTCTTAGTTCTTCCTTTGATAAGAACAGCCCCCAGATATTTCATAGGAAGGTGACTGTTTTTGAAACCAGTGAAAGCAGCAACCCAGGATTTAAACTCATTAATGCACTGCTTACTGTAGATGTAGAGGCACTTCTGTTTATTGAATTTCATTCCAGAAACATCCTGAAAGGTCTCCAGATTCTGCAATAATAATTTGACAGCACATTTGAAAGCTTTTGTAAAGATTATAATGTCATCAGTAAAGGCCAGATGATTGATTAATATGGAAGATTTGTGACTATAAAGAGAATGGGGTTTCCTGGATGCCAACTCATTCAAAATTCTTGATAAGTAGTCAAAAGCTAGAATAAAGATGGTAGGGGAAAGAGGGTCACCTTGTTTTATGCCTCTAGAAGCACTGAAAAACCCATGAGTGGATCCATTGATGAGTATTGAATGGAAATTATTTGACAGCCATCTGCTGATAAGAGAGAAAAAGGAGGATGATAAACCTCTAGCAATCAAAACCTGTTCAATGAAACTCCAGCTTATAGTATCATAAGCTTTTTTGATATCTAATTTGAAAATTAGATTGCCTCCTCTAGTGACTCTGTCCAAGTCCATCACCAATTCTTCGGCCAAGAGCACATTATCCACAATGTTTCTATCCCTGATGAAGGCAGACTGATTCCTGCTGATGAGCTTGTTTAGGTGGGGCTGTAATCTTTGAACCAAGACTTTACTGATTATCTTTGAGGTGACCGAAGTGAGATTAATGGGTCTGTAATCCTCCCATTTGCAAGGAGTTTTGTCTTTAGGCACTAAAGTAATGGTTGATGAGGAGAAATATTTTGGGAGGTCAGCCCCCCAGAAAAAGCTTTGGACAGTGGCAATAACATCACCCTTCATAACATGCCAAGCCTTTTTATAGAAGTCAACAGAGAATCCATCAGTGCCAACCACCTTTGTGCTATCTATGGATTTAAGAGCTTCCCAAATTTCCTTTTCATCAGGGATGTTAGTAAGGGATAGAATATTAGTAAATTCCCTTTCTTTGTCAAATAGTGTTTCATTGATGGTAGAGTTAGAAGTTGAGTTATTCCTGAACAATTTTTAGAAATAATGTACAACATCATTAGCAATTCCCTCAGCATTGGTAATCCAGTGCCCCTCCTGATAAAGGATTTTATGAATTGTATTGCTTTTCCTCCTATAGTTAATGCAAGCATGGTAGTATATAGAGTTTCTGTCACCCACACAGAACCTGGTTTTGTTTTCCTTTTGAGCATAGAGAGCCTCTTGCATGTTGATCAGTTTCAATAAATTTCATTGGCTAACTGGAGATCCATATCAGACCCCAAATCAGTAACCAATAGCTGTTCTAACTGTAAAACTTTTTGTTCAGCTTCAAAAACTTTCTTATCAATCTTCCCCACCTCCTTCCAGTTCCAATTTGTGAGATCTTTGCTGAGTTTTTTCTGTAACAACCAAAGCTTGATACCAGGAATGTGATGATGGCCATCACATTCCTACTTTCCAAGCTCCTTTGAATTTTAAACCATCAAAATACCTTCTTACAGACTCCATCTTTGGGTGGCCAAGTTGGAATTTACCAATTAAGGTAAATTTTTGACATTCAGTTAGCCCATTTAGATCCTCTTCAGTAAAATAGATTGCCAACTTCCCACCTTTCTTGCTAATGGTTTTAAACAGTGGGTCATGACCCTCATGATAATCTTGAGGAAAAACCAAATCATCACGATTCTGCACTGCCTCCTTACCTTTCCCCACAATGTCAGCAAAAGTGGCTTTGGCCCACTGCATGTTGGTGAAAATGTCAATAGGAATAGGTTCAGACATCACAAAGGTAATATCAAAATAGAAACCCCAAGCAGACTTATGTCAGTGAACAACCAAAGAAACCCAACTTCACAGCTGGTGAAACAAGCAATAGCCAAACAGAGAAGGAGAAACCACAAAGAGCCTAAACCATAGCCAGTAAAGAAGGACCTTTTGAAAACAAGAAAAGAGAAGATAGTGGGCCCTAAGAAACCAAACCTCCAGTGGGATGCCAAAGAAACAACCCCACAGTAGAAAAGGCAAAACAAAGACAAACTATGGACAAGCCAATGAAACAGTAAAGGTTTGAAAAAGTAGAACCCGGGAAGGTGTGTAAGCTATAAGGGTCGTAGAACTTGCTATGCCCAGTAATGAGATAAGAGAAAACCAGTTGAAAATAAATGGTAGCAAGGATTAAACCCTTTATCACAGTAAGTTTAAACATTGTGCCGAAACCCTAGTAGAGCAACAAGGGAGACAGCCGCCAACCATCATGATGATATATATATATATATATATATATATATATATATATATATATAGTATTTTTAGTAAAAGGAGACAGTGGCTCCTACTTCATTAAACAAAACAAAAGGGGTACAATAGAAGGGAGCATAAGAGTCCCAACCCAAAAAAACTTAAACAGAAAAAAACTCTAATGAAATGAAGAGCTACAGTGTCTTCTTTCAACAATAACTCTAATTGGGGGGTTGTAGAAATGCCTACCCCAGAGAGCTCAGAATGAAGGCCAACCTTAGCTAGCCAATTAGTAGGCCTATTACCTTCTCTCAATATATGGGAGTATGAGGATCTAAAACCCTTTCCCAAGGAGTGAATCATTCCAATCCAATGCATCAGGTACCAAGGAATAGGTAACCTGCCTTCAATAATATCAATAAGAACCTTGGAATCAGATTCTAAGAGAAGTGAGGTGAAGCTACACTTTTGGGCCATAAACTTAGCCCAATAAATAGCCACTGTTTCTGACTCCAGAGGGTCCTTAGCAATAACAGGAGAATGAAAGTAGAGTAAACACTTTCCATTACTATTTCTGAGCACCCCTCCAATACCAGCATAATGATTAGAAAAGCTACCATCTGTGTTAACTTTAATTCCTCCCTTTGGTGGAGGAACCCACTCGATGAGTGCATACTTGATTTTTCTAGGGAGACTATGGGATGTACTATGAAGGATATCAGGAAGCTTCCCATGACTATATAGTTTCTGTTGATAGCTGATGCAGTTGGTCGCAATGGTAGCAGCTACCACCCAGATGTTTTCATATTTAATCTTGTTCCTAGCCATCCATATAAACCAAGCAGTGATACAAGGAATTGAGGGTAAGTCTTGGTTCTGCCACTCCTTCCAGCTGAGGGAGAAATCATTCCAGGACAATAGAACAGTTTCTAACTTCAGTTTGGGAATTAAGAAGTTCCAAACCTGTTTAACTGTGAATATTGGAAAAATAAGTGCTTAATAGTTTCCTCATGAGAGTTACATAACCCACATCTAGAAGGACCTTTCAATCCTTTTAACTTCAGTATATCATCTGTGGGTAGAAAGCCATGGAGTAATCTCCAAGAGAAAAATGACATTGAAGGGGACAGAAATTTATTCCACACACATTTACTCTAACTGACTATATGTTGAGGAAAACAGAAGTTAGCAATGGTTGCAGATAAAGACCGGGACACCTTCTTTTTCACAATCAGGATATCTTTACTTTCTCTATCATTGCTGCTTTTCATAACCTTCTGTAAAGTTTTATTATCCAATATATTTTGTAAAGCTTATTGATTCCAATCACCATTGAACCATAGTTCAGCCACCTGAGTTGCAGGATTTAATTGAGGGTTAGATGAAGTGTGGATTAAACCGTCACCAATCCAATTATCCAGCCAGATATTAAGCTTGCCCTCTCCAATTTTCCAGATGAATAGATTTTCAGCCTGAGATCTTACTTTTAACATATTGGTCCAGGCCCTGGAATCCCCAAGTCTCTTAGTAACAAGGGAGTGGTGCATCTCTCTACAGTATTTGCCCTTCAAAAATTTAGCCCAAATAGAACTCTGAGCTCTGAACATCAACCAAAGCTTACAAAAATTGAATTGAGAGATCTGTATGAAACTTTTGAAACCCAGCCCACCAGTACTAGTGCTTCCACACAGCTTTTGTCAACTGGTCCAATGCCTTTGCTTCCTCTGACCTGCCCATAGAAATCTATTAAACATTCTTTCCAGAGTTAACAGTGTTGACTTTTTCATAACAGAAACATGGGAGATATAGGATGGAAGAGCTGTTAAAACACTTTTTAGAAGAGTAACTCCACCCCCATTGGAAAGGAATGAATTTGCCCAGCAGTTTAGTTTGTCCTGAATTTTGGTGATACAGTCATCAAATTGAACTTGTCTTGTTTTCCCCTTCACAAGCAAAGCACCTAATTATTTTAATGGCAGAGAGCTAGTCTTGAAGCCACTAAGGTCAGTGGTCCAATGCTTAAATTCAGGTTTAACTTTTTTGCTAAACACCAAAAGACATTTCTTAGTATGGAAATGCATACCAGAACATTGTTGAAACTTCTCCATGCATTGAAGAACCAATTTAACAGCTAGTTTGGTTGCTTTGGCAAAGATAATAACATCATCAGAAAATGCTAAATGATTAACAACAATTTTAGATCTATGACTGTAGAGTGTATGAGGGGATGAAACCATGAGCTGATTCAACATTTTAGAGAAGTAATCAAAAGCAATGATGAAGATAGTTGTAGATAGTGGGTCACCTTGCTTGATTCCTCTAGATGAGGTGAAGAAACAATGAGATTTTCCTTTAATAAACACAGATTGTGAGTAGTTTCTTAGCCATCTATGTATCAGCAAGATAAATTGTTCATTAAAACCCTTAGCATACAACACTTCCTCAATGAAATCCCAGTTGATGGTGTCATATGCCTTCCTAATATCCAATTTCATAGTTAGGTTCCCCCTTCTGCATTGCTTGTCCAGATCCAACACCTATTCTTGGGCTAGCAAAACATTCTCTACAATGCTTCTCCCTTTAATGAAAGCTGACTGGTTCTCACTAATAAGCTTGGGAAGGAGGGGTTGGAGTCAGTTTGAGTTCACTTTACTAATCATTTTAGATATCACATTAGTGAGGTTAATGGGCCTGAACAGATCCTAAGAGATAGCAGAAGAAGATTTGGGAATTAGACTTATGTTGGAGCATTTAAAATAGTTGGGAAGATCCAAACCTCTAAAGAAACCTTGGACAGCATGTACAATATCATCTTTAATGATCTTCCATGATTTCTTGTAAAAATGAGCAGAAAATCCATCAGGACCAGCAACTTTGGAGCTATCAATGGAAGCCAGAGCATACCAAATTTCCTCTTCCCCAGGAATAGAAGTCAGATCCAGTCCCCTCATGAAGTTCTCATCCCTGCAAAAAAAATCCCGCTGGATGGGGTGCCTAAGAGCAGATGGTTGTTTAAAGAGTGTTTGGTAGTAGTTAACAGCACTGATAGCAATCAAGTCTTCAGAATGGAGCCACTTACCATCAATCTCCTTAATCTTATGTATTGTGCTGCACTTTCTTCTAAACTTGATACAGGCATGAAAATATTTTGAGTTTCTATCCCATTCACAAAATCTGGTCTTAGCAGCTTTTTGGGCAAAGAAATCGTCCTGCATATAGATGCTGTTCATCAAATTTTCATTAGCTATCAAAAGATCCTTCTCCACCTCAGGGTTAATCTCTAATTCAGCTTCCAAATTAGCAACTGTCTTTTCAGTCTCCACTACATTTAAGTTGATGTCTCCCACTGTTTTCCAATTCCAGTTAGATAAGTGTCTTCCTAACTTCTTTTGTAGTTGCCATAACTTAATCAGAGGGTTGGAATGTTGACAGTCCCTCCAAACCAATGAGACCTGATTAAGGAAGACTTTGTGGGAAGACCACATGTTGAGGTATCTAAAACTTGGCTTGTGCTTAACAATTGAAGCAGAAATTTTCATAAGCACTGGTCTATGATCAGAGCCTGTCATGCTGAGATGCTGTACAGAAGTGTGAATGAACTCACTAAGCCACATAGAATTCACAAAAATTCTATCTAGCCTTTTCCAAAGTTGACCCCAGGTAAATTTTGGACCAGAAAAACCAAGGTCATATAGTCCAGCCAAGTTGCTTTGATCATTGAAATAATTCATCTTGTTGAGGTCAAGGGGGCACCACCCAACTTTTTTGAAGGTACAGAAATACAATTAAAGTCTCCTCCAACCATCCAAAAAGAGTTACAAGAGCTGTTAATAACTTTAATACTCTCCCAAATCTCCTTTATAGCACTAGGAGAGCACCCAACTTATACAAAAGTAGCCAGACCAGTCTGACTTCCAACTTGAAGCTTGATGTGGAGGAATTGTTGGTGATCCCACAGTATGCTGCAAAGACACCTCCTTCCTATGTAACACCCAAATCTTGTTATTCAAATTAGAGACATGGAGAAAACCAGGGAATTTATTTAAAATTCTCTGGCAATTTTTAGAGACCATAGGTTCCAGAACAGCCATCAACCAAAATTTATACATCCTATTCAAGGCCATCAGTCAGTTAAGGGATTTAGGATGTGCCAATCCCCTAAAATTCCAACAGAGAAAGTTCATCATCCAATAGATACTGATTTTCCCCTCCTTTTGGCTTTAGCCATATCCTCTAGAGCTTCTTTATGAGATTTTGTATCCCTGAGAATGTAACTTCCTCCCTTTTTAGTATTTAAAACTTAGAAACCCTTTTTCTTTTTCTTAGCTTTCTGGACCAGCCATTCATCCTCCAGGGCTGTCTGAAACCCCTTAATTAAGGTTGTGTCAATCTGTTGTTCCCCCAGGGCAATCTCAGCCCCTGATTCCTGAATAGTATCCCCCTTAAAAATATTCCAATCAGTGTTTAATACTTCATTGATTTTTTGGTTCCAACCAGAGGGATCAACTTCTGAAATATCATTAGCCTTGGCATTTACATCCTGCTGTTCCAGCTGGTCATCAATTTCAACTTGGGCAGGGATGATGCCCTGATGTCCATCATCCTCACTGCCCTTGGTTATCACCTGATTCATTGGATTATCATAATCCTCTTTTCTCAAAAGCCCAACCTCAACAGATAAATGATCAGCCTCCTTAGAAGTCCCCCCAACAGTTCTTCTGAGATGGGGATGACTTTTGTAACATTTGTTATCAGTGTGCCCAAACATCTTGCAATGGAAACAGTAGTATGGCTTCTGTTCATCAACTATCCTTTGCCAATAGCCATTATGCTCTGTCCCCAACCAAATTTACTCCACAACAGGAACGGTGATATCCCTTTCTACTAATATTCTGGCTACTGAAGGTCTAGAAAGATTGTAAGTAGGGACATCCAACTTGAAAGGTTTCCCCAGAGCTTGACCAATATTGAACATAACTTTATGATTAAAGAAGTGAAGCTTTAACCCAGGAAGTTTGAACCAAATAGGAACTACAGGCAGCTCCTTGCTCGGGTCAAACTCAGTGGACCATTTCTAGATCTTCATAGTAATACCATCAATATGTAAAATATATTTTGAGAAAATTCTAGCATAATCATCTTCTCTAGACAATTTAATAAGGATATGCCTGCCATCAATGAGACCCACCCTCCAAGCACCTTTGAGTTTAATGCCATCAAAGAATTTTCTAATTGCTTCCATTTTTGGGTGTCCCATCTGAAACTTACCAATGAGACAAAATTTGCAAACCTCAGTCAGGTTCTGAATTTCTCAATCATTATAAATGATAGCCACCTTCCCATTTTTCCTACTCAGAGGTTTTATTAATGGGTCAGCCGCCTCATGGTAGCTCTAGGGGAAAACAAGGTCATCAAAATCCTTAACTGTAGTAGCTCCATTACCCACCACATCAGCAAACATGGCCTTAGTCCATTGGACATTGGTAGATAAATCCATATTATTAAGCTCAGTCATAGCCAAACAAAATAAATAGAATAGTAACCGATTCAAATAAAGTTTTCCTGGTAATCACAAAACCAGCAAAACACACCAAGTAAAAGACCCAGAAGAAAGAGAAGCCACTAGAAGAAGAGAAAGAGCCAGTTAGCAACCACAAAAACAGGATCTCCATGGAAACCCTAGCAGAGAGCCAGCCGCCACACCAAGCTCCATCATGAACTTCATATATATATATATATATATATATATATATATATATATATTTGTGTGTGTGTGTGTGTGTGTATGTATGTATATAAACATGTGATCAGTGTCAGAGAGTGGGTAACATTTTAAAAAAGAAATGAAATGCTTCTAAAATATTATTTCAAAAATTGAAATTTTTTATGCATGAGGATTGGATTCTATAAGACTATTTATACCTTCATTTGGAAATGCGTATATATTGATTGCAGTGGATTATATTTCCAAATGGTTTAAAGTAATTGCTTTAGCTTGATGTGATGCTCGGAGTGTTTCAAGAATTTTAATCAAAAATATTCTTACAAGATATGGAATGCTGAGATTAATCATTACTTATTGAGGATCACATTTTAAAAATGAAACAATTGCAAGGTTGGTGTAAAAATATAATATTAAGCATAGGCTTATAACTACTTATCATCCCCAAAAAAGTGGTTTTGCAGAAGTATCTAATCGAGAAATTAAGAGAATTTTTGGAAAAAGTTTGAATCCTAATAAAGTGGATTGGTCTGCTAGATTAGATACTGCATTATGGGCATACAAGACAACTTATAAGACACATATACAAATGTTCCCGTAGATTTTAATTTTTGGGAAGACTTGGCACTTACGAGTAGAATTTAAGCATAAAGCTTATTGGGCTATTAAGGAATTTAATTTCTATTTGAAAGATGATCTGGAGAAAAGATTATTTTAATTGAATGAGATGAAGAAATTAGGTCTTACGATATTGCTAGAATTTATAAAGAAAGAATGAAAGAATGTCATGATAGAAAGATAAGAAAAAAGGAATTTGAACCTAGACAGGAAGTTTTATTGTACAGTACAAGATTGAAATTATTTCCTGGAAAATGGAAATTAAAATGGATTGGGTCATTCAGAATTGTAAATGTCTATCTCTATGGAGCTGTTAATATTGAAGATCCTAAGACTGGAAGGATAATTAAAGTGAATGGGTACAAACTAAAACCATATTGTGATGGTCAAAAACTTGTTTTTAAAGAGACTGTAATGTTGGGTCCCCTATAATAAAGATTAGGAATGTTGGGCTGACGACATTAAACCAAGCATTTTCTTGGAGGCAACCCATATTTATCTTTGTTTATTTTGCTTATATGTTTTTATTTGGAATATGATACATGTATTTATACTTATATTTTAATATATTCTGTGTATTTGGGAAATTTGACATTAAAAAAATATTTAGAAACATCTTTATTTACCTATTTTTATGGAAGAATTGATAATTTGTTCGATTTAAATCAAAATGTTAATTTTTTTTGGAGCTGACGCCGAAAGTGCTAGATTGGCTCCTGAAGCACCACATTCCAAAGAGCTGGTGCCTGAAGTGCCAGAATCAGCGCTTGAAGCGCCGCAACGACAAAAATGACTTAAAACATTTTAAAAATAATTTTTTGCCATTTTTTGTGGGTTCTTATTCTAACTCTCAAATACTTATACCAAAGTCCCTTTTAAGGGGGGAAATGAGGGAAGAATCACCACTTTTCAATTCCTATTGCTTCCCACTCAAAAAATTCTGATAGATTTGGAACTTTCAACTGGAGAAAGTTCATCAGTTTGGATGCACAGAAGTTACATGATTGAGTTCTTGTGAAGAAGAGGCTAATAAAAAAAAAGGATTTGTGAATCATTGATGCAACACAGGGAATACTCAATTGGAAGAGATTATTACATAGAGATGCTGGGAAGTGCTTTGCTACACTACTGTCATTGTGGTTGTCCCTGCGTTGAAAGAGATTAATGCAAATCTACATGGAATCAACCAAGAAATTGTCTACGTGCGAGGAAAGTTTTTACAATTCACTCCTTCAAGAATAAACAAGATGTTTATGATTGAAAGTGTTCCTCTCTGTCATTATGCAAATTTTACTTTAGCAAGAGATCATATAAATGAACTCTATCATTACCTCACGGATGAAGATGAAAATTAGGATGCCAGATATTATGGAAATGTAAGTTTTTCTTCATCATTGTTAAATCTTGCATCTAAGGCGTGACAATCTTTATTGCATCAAAATTACTCCACACTATCAAAATCAGTAACGTAACTAAGGAGAGTGTTATTCTAAATTACTATATGCAAACTGTTTATATTGGTGCAATCATTGTGAAATCAGTTTTAGATTTGATTTTCTGTGGATCTGCAACTAGACTTGGACATCCATCCCCTATTTTCCTACTATGTAGTCAATCGCAAGTTACTGGATGTATCAAGCATCCCAGAATTCATCCCCTATTCAACTTTAGTTTAGTTCAAAGGGGTTGTTAAAAAAGATCAAGAAGATAGAGAAAGAGGTACATAACCTTATGCATGAAATTGGAAATATTTCTGAAATGTTGGATCATCTGGACTACAGGATGGAGGAACATTTTGAGCTTACTGGATGTATTGAAGATGGTTTGGTACGTATACTCAAGAAACATACTTGGATTAAGGAAGATTCAACTGATGAATTTCCTTATCTACCCTTCTACAACATGTACGTGGACTATCAATCCATGAGAGATATTTAGGAGGACAAGAGAGAAGAAGATATTTGAACTTAATCTATGCACGGAACGTTTTATCTAGAATTGTTTGCTTATGTTATTATGTTGTGTTAGATTGAATTTAATTTCATTGTTGAACTCTATTTATGTTTTTGTTTGGTTTTTTATGTTTAAAATTCAGCGTTAGGATGTTTGGTTTGCTTTGGACACTAAATTAAGGCTTATTGGCTTGAAAACTGTTGAAATTTTGGCCAAATTTGGGGTTCTAAGGGTATCTAGGTAATTCGATGGAATGTAGGGGCAAAAGGTTAGGTTGGGCATCTTGATAGGTTGGAGTGCTAACCATCATCAATAAGCCATGGACCAATGGAAACCCCATTTTGGGTCCTCTATGTAGTGGTCTTAACCAAACTCTGGCCTAGGGCTAGTGGGTTTAGGGGACCACCTACATGAGTCTCCCAAAAGTATCAAAGGACCAAAGCCTAGAAGTTTAAGTTTTGGATAGTGAGTGATTGCAGAGTGTAAGTTATTACAAGTGAGTACCTTAGACCAAGACAAACACCCAGGGTCAACCTTAAGGTCCAGCAGCCCTAAGGGTAACTCATTTTGAGTTCCCCCATAGTGACCCCACCTACTAAGTGCTAGAGGTTAGGACCAATATGTGGAACTTCAAGTTGAGTAAAGAAGAGTGTAGGATTTCTAATGGTGAGGATTCCATGTTTAGTTTCTAGGAATAGTAAAAAAGAAAGTCCTATGGCTAGACCTAAGGCTACTAAAGAGAAAAAACTAAACCTCAACCAAAAGTGAGGTCAACAACATGTTATAACTTATGAGGACGCTATTGTTAGATATCTTAGTGGTGAGTATATGCGCAATTTCCAACTTACCCCAGCTTCACCCCTTATGCTCCATATCATGACGAAAAAAAAGAAGAAGATAATGATGGTGATGATGATGAGGAAAGCGATGAAGATTGATATCTTAAGAGTTAGTTTTTTTTATGTTTGTTTGTTATTTCTAGTGGTTGTTATTTGTTATTGTTATAAAAATGTTGTAGTAAGACCTTTCATTTTAATGATCTGTTGTGGACCTAAGTTGTAATAGTAATTGTAAATTTTTTCTTTTTCTACATTTTTAGTATTCTCAGTTTTTTTTCAGCTTTTAATTCTCAGCAAATTCTTTAAAATATATTATGTTTCATTTAATGCTTTAAATCCTTTCTGTATTTTTAAAGTTAGTACCTGTAGTATGTTAGAGCCAAGTTTCATACTCACAAAACCTCTACAGGTCGGTTTTTATTTTTATGCATTTACTATTTTCTTCCACCAACTAAATTTTTTTACTGAACAATTTTAAATAACTTAAAAATTTAAGTTTGGGGAAAAGAAAAATTTCTTACTAAATTTTATTTGTCCTCAATTAACTATATTTTTAAAATTAATTTAACATGACTTTGGATATTAAGATTTAACTTTAAATGACTAACTTTCTTTTGTAAATACTATGGTAAATTTTTGTAAAAGTTTTTAATAATGATGTTCAATTCTAAGTTAAAGATGTTTGGTATGAAATGATAATAATATGTTTCTCTATTTAAAGTAAAGGAAATTGCATTTTTTAAGTATTAAGAATTTTAGAGTTTCATGTAAGAAGAAAAAAATGAAACTTTATGAAAAATCATAAACTAATATGAATTTAAGATGTGAAGAAAGGTAAAAAGTTTTAACTTTAAGAAGAGGATAGTGAAATTCAAAATTATTAAAGACTATCAAGATATAGTAATCCTCACATAAAAAAGAAAAAGAAAAAAAAATATTTGAAAGATCCTAAAAGAAAAAAAAAAGACAGAAAATAAAAGAAAAGAAAATTAAAGAAAAAGATAAATGAGTGAGGAGAAGCTTAAGGAGATGCCTAATCAAGAATTGGCTTCACTTGAATCAACTTAAGGAAACAACTTTATTACATTTTTTAAACTTGTATTAGAATATTAGCAACATTACTAATAAATTTTTCATGAAATTCTTTTTCATGTGAATGTTCTAAATATTCTTGATGTGAAAAATTACAATTCTTATTGAAATTAATAGTGGTTTAAAAATCTTAAATTTCATTAGTAAGTACTAAGAGGCTTAGAGTTTGAATCTAAGTTACTAAAAGTTCTTTCTAGAATTTTACAATGTTATTTATTAAAGTAAATTATGGGAGATATAAGTTAGTCACTATCCTAATTCATATGCTTTTATGTAGTAAAAGTGTCACTTGAGGGAAAGTAACATTTAAGTTTGAGGGATTTTGATACACTAAAATAATAATTTATTTTAAAAATACATTTTATGCTTATTTTTTGAGGTATTTTACTTTAAAGAAGGGTATTTTCACCTTTTTGTTGCAGGTATATCAATTTTAGGCATTTGAAGCAAAAGTAGCAAAAAGAATGAAGTTGGTGCCAAAATAGTAAATTTTGGGATTCTAGGGCCAGAATTGACTTCTGATGCGCCAGTTAACAGAGAACTGGCACCTAAAGTGCCATTTGATAGAAAGTTAGTTCCTGAAGCACTAGATTTGGTGCCTGAAGTACCAAAACCTAGAACAGTGCGGTCTTAAGTAAGGTGGCGCCTGAGGTGCTAGAACCAGCGTCTGGAGCGTCAGAGGTGATTTTTTGGCGATTAAGGAGGTTTGAGACAAAATTTACATGAATTTTGAAAGGGTCACTTTGGAAGGATCTTTTTTGAATGGATATGTTACTTAAATCAATAGACATGTCTTTTGAATTCAAAAGGGTTAACTTTTTAATAGAATTTTAGAGGGATTTTTAAATTCTTTTTAGAGGGAGGCAACCTCTAATACAAGCGAGGAAAGCTTAGGGCTTCAAGAGGAGTAAGGAAAGGATTAGAAGAGAGTTTTGGAGAGGATTTTTTAGAGAGCTTTAGAGAAGTTTTTTTTGTGGTAGCGTGCATAGAAGAAGATAGGCATGAGTAAGAGATAGAGAGAAAGTCAAGGACTTGGAGATTATTTTCAAGGATTGTAAGAGGAGAGGCAAGGTGAGAAATTTCTTCTTCATTACACTTCTAAGAGATAATTGAGAATGCTTGTAAAGAGGGAATGTGCTTGAAGAGAACTTCTAAGGATTTATTTGGGAAAGATTGTGAGATAAATTGCATTCTTCTATTTTTTTGTTTTGTAAATTTATCATTATATATGATATTTGTGTTTTGTTGTATCCTTCTTGTAATGGATATTGAATTCTTCTTTAGGGTTCTCCCTAAATTGAGATATGGTTTTGTGAAGAATTGATTTTATTTTATACGGTTTTAAATGTCAATAACTTGTGATGATTTGAAGTCCGATCTTAATTTACCTTTCTATCTGGCCAATTGAAATGTTAAAATGTGTTGGGAAACATATTTTCTGAAAGAGCTATGATTTCTAAAACATGGGGAGATTCACATTTAATTCCATGGGGGAGAATATCATCCATGGGTTTGAGTGAAAAAAGGGAAATATACTTTTTTTGGATGATGAAATAAGGATTTTAAGGTGACAGATTAAAATCCCCAATTTGGTCTAGCTGATTGGAAACTAATGAAAAATTGTTAGCCCTCAGATGAGGGAGATGTGTGAGCTTTGGAGTGGCAGTCGGTAGCCTCCATGCCTAACCACTGAATTACAGAGCAATCTCTGGATTAGTTAATGTTCTTTATGCACTTGGAAGATAGTAAAGAATTGGAATGCTCCTATTTGGCCCAAAATATTATATATATATGTATGTATAAATATATATATATATATATATATATATATATATATTCAAATGATTTTAATTTCTTCACAATCCATATACTCATTGTAAAGGGGAAGGATGATTTCTTAACGTTGAACTCTTCATCACAAAAATTTTGTTTAGTTTTCATAAATTTTACTTTTGAAAGTTTGGCAATTAGTTTAATAAACTTAGTCTTTTAACTACATTTTATTTAGCATTCACTCATTTACTCTATATTCACATTTAATACTTCATATTTGTAGTTTAATGTGTAGTTTACATTATAATCTTTAAAATTTACTTATAAGCATTTCCAACCTCCTTCTGGGATCGATATCTAGGACTTCATTAGAGCCCTTTATTATTGAGAGATACGTATACTTGCATTTTTTTAGGGGATTTGGTAGTTAAATGATTTTTAAGAGATAAAACTATTTCAACTAAAGTTGTTTTTTTGGGATTAAATTGCATATGTACTACTGTACCTACCGTGTGTATTTTGTAATTTTGAAAATTTTTTGCATAATTAACACACTAAATCCACCTGCATCAGTGGGTTGTGCGACCCCTCTGGTCTCATTGGTTAATATTGGATATCCTTCCATTGGTGTTATTGTACATTTACACAAATGTTATAGGTTTACTTATTTAATGTTTATGGGGTTGGGATGTAAAACACATTTACTATGCTAGATAAATTGGCTGAGGAATCTTTCTGGTTGGCTCTGGTATGGGGGCTGCTCCGATCTTCTTTGCCTTACAAGGGATGTACTTTACTTAATAATATTTTTTTTCATTTTGGAGCTCTATATTTTGACTGCAAAAAATACATTGATGACTCAAACTTGTGGTTTTTTTTTAAGTATGTCTTGACATTATAACTTGACATACTATAAAACTCAAACTCGTTGCGGTAAGGAGCGTGGAGCTAGCATGGTGGGCAGCATGACCATCTTCGACAACAGAACCTGTCTTCCCAACTAAACCAATTTTTCTTCATTAGACTTAAACAATAAAGCCGTAGGACTTTGAAGTTGCTTGCTTATGCAACGTAAATCCTCACCTTATCTTTAGGCCTTAGTATAACCCTGTTAAACAATATAAGCCCTAACTCCTCTAAGAATTCTGAGGTTGTTGTCTGTCATGACCTAAATCCTTACATCTTCCGTGCTATTTGTGTGATCTTTTCACATGAATGTAAGCCCAAACTAATAAAATTGGTAGGATGAAACACTTAAATTTTTCTCCTCAAAATTGAAGTCAAATATTAGGATAGCTTGGGAAGTCACCGGAGTTCTCATCTAGATCTATGACATCCCCTAGTTCTACCTCCTTTAGATTCTAAAAAAAAATGTTCCAAATTTGAACCAATCCCCTTTCACACCTCTACGTCTGATCTCACTGAAGAGTCCTACCCTTTATAATTCCTTGAAGATAATATTTCCTGATTTTTATCAAGAGTCTTCTTAGGTGACTTTGGTCATTTAAGATGTAATTAACTATAGGGGCATGCCCTTATAGGAAGCTTGTCCGAACCTAGCTTAATATAAACCCTATTTAATTCTTTATGTTAAATAAGGGAACTTGTCGACAAATATAAAGGTTTTGCAGAACAAATGGATGTCATATGTTCCTTAGTTTATTTGATCGAGTGTCATTCTCAAGTCTTGTGTTTATCCTTCAGGATATATACAGGATTTGAGGTACAACGCTCTTTCATTTAAAATATGAAAAATATGAGATCAGTTTGATTTCATATTTTTCTAAAATTAAATATAGATATGTAAATTAAAACGTCCTTCCGAAGCGGGCGACGGGATTTCTATTTCGGTGACCAACAACTTTCTACAGCCAACTCCACACAAACACAAAATAGCGTCGACACCAAGCAACAATACATGGGACATCATCCAATTTTAGTTTAAACCAATCCCTCCAACAAGATTCAAATGTAGACCAATCCAAAGGGTGTAAATTAATGTTCAAACTCTTTGTGAGCTCCTTCCAAACTTGTTGAGAAAAGTTACAATTTAAGAAAAGATGAGGAATTTATTTTACCTCAAAATGACAAAGGTGGCATCTAGAAGGGCCACTCAGGCCCTTATATTTAAGAATATCATCTTCTAGGAGCAATTTCTAAAAAATTCTCTAGATAAAAAAAAAGCATAGAGGGCTTAGGAACTTATTCCAAATGTGTTTCCCACAAAGGACATCCTCCCATTTGAAGTGATTGGCGTAGATAGCCTTAGACAGAGAATGCATTCTGTAGTCCTTAAATGACAACTTATCATCAGTGTCTCTATTAAACTGCATTTTAGAAATACACACATCAGTAGTAGGATTTAGTAGTGAATGGAGGGTATCTAAACACCAAGAGTTGCCATTCCAACATTGAGAAACTAGGAGATCTTTATTGATATCAGTTGGTCCGGGCAATAGCAAGTCCTGGGTGCACCAATTGTCTGACCAAAAATGAATTTTATCAATACCTAGATCCCATAGAAAAAAGATCCTCAGCTTGTTGCCTGACTCTTAGCATTTGTACCCAAATTTTGGAGTCCCCAATCTTTCTACTAACAAAGCTGGGGTGAGAATGTTTGCAAAACTTACCCTTCATGTATAATGCCCATAAGGATTGCTTCTGTCAGAACTTAACCCAAAGTTTACACATATTCACTTGCTAAAGTTGCAACAGGCCTTTGAAACCAAACCCCCCAGCCATGGCTGGCTTAGCAACCTTCTGACAAGTTAACCCATTGAATCTGATGTCTGTGTTAGACCATAAAAATCTGTTGAAGCTTCTTTCCAAAAGGAGTTGGGTAGATTTCTTCATAGCAGTGACTTGTAATATTTAGGAAAGAAAGAGGTTAAAATGATTTTGAGAAGAGAGATCCTTCCACCATATTGGAAAGAAAATAATTAGTCCAACATTTTAGTTGTGTGTCAATTTTAGAGAGAACAACATCAAATAACACCATTTTGGCTCTATCTTTGACAATAAGCACCCACAGACATTTGAAGGGAGGGGAGGAAGCTATAATCTAGTAACTTGGGATATCCATTGTTTAACTATAGGATTAGCTTTTTTACTAGAAAACAATTGGCATTTAGTTGGGCTAAAAGACATATCAGATGCCATTTGAAAGTGGTGATGGAATTGATGTATCAGCTTGACTGCATTCTTGTTGGCTTTAGAGAATATGATAATGTTATCTGCATAGATGAGGTGGGTGACAACCACATTAGATTTGTGATGATATCTAGCATAAGATTTTTGTACCAAAGCCTTATCCAAAATTCAAGAGAAGTATTCATAGCTAAAATGAAAATTGAGGGGAAAAGAGGGCCCCCTTGTTGGAAACCTCTAAAAAGAGTGAAGAATTCAATTCACCGACCATTAAGCAAGATAGAGTGACCATTATGCTTTAGCCATCTGGAAATGAGATTACAGAAATCCAGGGAGAAACCCTTTGCTCTATGAACTTCTATATTGAATTACCAACTTTTTTTGTCATATGCTTTTTTAAGGTCCAGTTTATGAATCATATTACCCCCTCTACAATGGTAATCAATATCCAAATAAAGTTCTTGTGCAAGTAGTACATTATCGGCAATTGACCTCCCCTTCACAAATGCAGTTTGATTAGGCCTGATATGGTGGGATAGATAAGATTGAAGCCTGGAAACAATAATCTTACTTATGATTTTACATATGACATTAGTGAGACTTATTGGCATAAAATTGTCCCAATTGGTACATTCAGTAGTTTTGGGTATAAGAACATAAGAGGAAGAGAAGAAATATTTAGGAAGAGGGTTCCTCAGAAAGAAGCTTTGGATAGCAACAACCAAATCTCCTTTTACGATAGGACATGATTTATTTTAAAATGCAGAAGTAAATCCATCCAGACCAACAAATCTAACACTGTTTAATTCTTGTAAAGCTTCCCAGATCTCTGTTTCAGATGGGGAATGGGTGAGTTGGAGATTTCTAGTCTAATTCTGATCCTCCTAGAAGACTTGCAGGACTAGTGTAACAAACCCATGGAATGGGGCGGTAAGAAGTTCCTTAAAATATGTAACAGCATTATTAGCTATGCTCTCAAATTTTGTAATCCAGTTGCCACCCCCATCTTTAATTCTATGTATAATTTTACATTTTCTTCAATACATTATACAAGCATGGTAGTACTTGGTGTTTCTGTCTCCCCCCAAAAATTTACTCACTGCAGCCTTCTTCCTTAGATATTATTCTAATCTATCAGTTTCAATTGGAACATTTTCAGTCCCAGCAAAACGGGATGCTTCATCAACTTCCCTAGCTTCCCAACCAGTTTCCAAGGTTGTCATGTGCTTTTAAGCTAACTCCACATTCTCAAATACATTGCCAACTTTGTTTAATTCCAATGCTTCAAATCCTTAGCTACATTTTTCTAAAGATGCGACCAATTGATCATGCAGTTAGGGTGTCTAGAACCACCCAGTTCTCTTTAATAAGCTTAAGAAAATATGGATGATCCACCCACATGTTTTGAAATTTAAAAGGTGGTTTGCCAGTGGGAGGGTTACCAGTAATGCTGACCAAAAGTGGTCTGTGATCAGATCCAAGCAAGCTGACGTGGGAAACATAGGTATGTAAGAGGTTCTGGAAATAGAGATCATCAACTAAAAATCTATCCAATCTCTCCCAGATTTTACCCCTTCTCCAAGTAAATGGCGAACCCTAAAAGCCAAGATCAAATAAGTCAGCTGTGTGAATATTATTAAAAATTTAAGGGTTCTGGAAAATCTAGTTGGGAATTTAAAGGAGCTTCACCAGAAAGAAGGAGCCTCCATTATAGGTTCAGGAATAGCTGGCTTAGAGTTAAATTAGCTGCACTAAAAGGATGGGCCTCCAATATGGGTTCTAGAATAGATTCCACAGACAAGGAACCTTGTTGTCTTGGCTTCATGTTACGATGTAATCAGTAGAACCTTTCATTTGTATGGACAAACATTTTTTAGTGTGTACAGTAATAAGGTCTTTGCTCCATAGCAACCTTCTGTCAATACCCATTATGGTTTGTGCCCAACCAAGTTTCATTTACCTCAGGTAAAGTGATGTCTCTCTCTACCATTATCCTTGCAGCTGAAGGTCTATTCAAATTATAAATTGGAACATCTAATTTTAATGGTCTGCCCAAAGCAGTACTAATGTTCAACAACACTTGGTGATGAAAAAAATGGACTTTGAGCCAAGATAACTTGAACAAAATTAGCAAAATGGGTGGTTCCTAACTTGGATCAAAGTCAGGAGACCAATTTAATAATTTCATTGTCATTCCCTTAATGTAGAGAGCCTGATTAGAGAAAACTCTAGCATAATCCTCTTCCCTTGATAAATGTATTGACATATGCCTCCCATCTACCAGTCCGACCTTCCAATCACTTAGCAGCTTCAAATCTTCAAAGTATTTCCTCATAGCCTCCAATTTAGAGCGACCAAATTGAAATTTTCCATTGAGGATGATCTCAAAGGATTAAGAGAGGGAAGATATATCAGCATCTGAAAAAATAGCAGCAGGTTTTCTGAACTTCCTGCAAAGGTGTTTAATGAAAGGAAATTCAGTACAACTAGCCCCTCCGAGAAAAGAGTTGGTGAAGACCATGTGTTCAACAGCATTTTAGAAACCAGAACTTTTCCCCACAACATCAGCAAAGGAGGCCTTAGCCCAATGAATGTTAGTATAAGTATCAATGGGAGAGGGGTTAGACTTGAAGAGAAAACTAAGAAAAACCAACCAGCAATAACTAAACCCCACTCAAAACAGGAAAAAAGCATTGGAACAGTAAACCAAAAATTTGAAAAAAAGAAGCCCGGGAACAAGAAAAAATATCAAAAAAACATCCGATCAGGTCAAGAAAGGATCCAAAATCACTCCACAGCAAAAACAACCAGCAAGTAGTACTAAAGAAAGAAGAACAGCTGACAACTCTCATGATCACAGAAACCCTAGCAAAGAATCAGTCGCCGACATTATAAAAAATTGTAAATAGATATATATATATATATATATATATATGCCACAAGCTATGGCCTGTTGGTGGCGGGGACACTGTAAATCCCTCCAGGTTAAGGGTTTGATCTCATCATGGCGTGGATGTTGTGGAACTTTAGGCACATGGCGTAGGCTCTCATCATGGGGCCAAAAAGGGCATAAAAACTCAATATTTGAGCCTCTGTCAAATATCTATTTTCATTTTGAAGAAAATGTATATATATATATAT
>NEWO01000337.1:152375-168442 GCA_003013225.1 Phalaenopsis aphrodite | reverse complement strand
ATATATATATATATATATATATATATATATATATATATATATATTTGTGTGTGTGTGTGTGGTCTGATAATCAATGGAATTGCAACATGTTGAATACCATCTTAAATGAAGACCAGATGCATTGGGTAATGAAGACCTCCATTAATACTCAGCAGAAAGAGAAAATATTTAATAAATAAGCCCCCTCACAGAAAATTTCAGCTTATATTTTTGAAAAATTCTACCAATGGCAACCTGTACGGTGGGGGAAAACTATTTGGGGTAGGTGGTTAACACCCTCCATGTATTTTTTGCGCTGGAGGTTATGACAATCATTGCTACTTACCGATGATATTCTAAAGATGAAAGGACTAAGGGGGCCGTCATGCTGCTACCTGTGTAATGCTGAAGTTGAGAGTTTGGATCACTTATTTTTTTCTTGTGATTTCTCTCAAAGAATTTAGTCTGAGTTGCTGCATCAACTCAACGATGAAACTCTAAAAATTAGCTAGGATAAATTTATATCATGTTGGAAGCAGTGGCAGAAAGCTAACCTGATTTTCAACCCTTGAATTGTTGCCTGGTTCATCTCGATGTGTAGGAATCAAGCCAAGTTTGATAACCTTACACCCATGGAAAAGTCTGTGGTATTTAATTGTACTTCCTATATGAAGAAAATTATTAAATTTTAGAAGTTTCCTAATATCTTCCATAATTGGGTGCCTGAGAAAAAAGTTAAGCAATTTTACAAGCCAACTTTGGTCCTTCAGACCCCTCCTCCATCTGATAGGCTGAAGGTCAATACTGATGGTAGTTTTTCTAAGGAATCTTCTGGTGTTGGGGGGGTTTAGAAACTTCCAAGGTCAATTTATCCTATATTTTTATTCTCCATCTTGAGCTTATGATGCTCTGGAAAGTGAGATGATAGCCATATATTAGGCTATAAAAACTGCTCATCAATGCAACATCAAAAACCTGATTGTTGAATATGATTCCAAAACTTGTATCAGGATACTTCATAAAGAAGAAGATCCACATTGGTATCTTAGCAGGTGGCTACATAAACTTAAGAATTTCTTGAACAATGGGAGAGTGAAATTTAAACATTTTATCAGAGAAGGCAATAGTCCAGCTTACTGTATGGCTTCCATGGGGAGGAATACTGAGCTGATTTCTAGAGGAAGGATACCACCAACACAACTAGTCTTTCTTTCACATGGTGATAATTTGCATATTCCTTAGCTTCTTATCACTGAGAGACTGAAAATCCAATGTATACAGATGCCCATTATTTATGAGTAGAGGAGGCATGTTTATAAAAGATCATTTTACATTTTTCTGGATTGAAGTACATCCCAGAGTGAACTTGAAACTTTTGGAGTGTCTGGAAAACTTTTCTAATAGCATTCTTATTAGCTCTGGAGAAAACCATTATATCATCAACATACATTAAGTGAGTAAATGCTATATTAGATATGTGATGGTATATGTTGTGGCTTTGATTTAGAAGAGCTTCATCAAGAGTTCTAGTTAAGTAATCAATAACAAGTATGAAAATGGTGGGAGATAAAGGGTCCCCTTGCTTTAAACCTCTGGTAGCAGTGAAGGAACCCATCCCTTGTCCATTTATCAAAATAGAGTGTTCATTGTTATGTAACCACCTCCTAATCAGTTGAAAGAAATCAGTGTTGAATGTTCTACCAGTTAAGACTTCCATTATGAAATCTCAACTTATAATATCATAAGCTTTCCTTAAGTCTAGATTATAAATCATGTTGCCCCCGCTACAAGTTTTATTCAAGTCCTGTAGTAATTCTTAAGCCAATAGAGTGTTGTCAAGTATGGAACTTCCTTTCACAAAAGCTATTTGATTTGGTTTAATTATGCAATCACGAGGAGGTTGTAGCCTATTAACAATGATTTTGCTAATAGTTTTACCAATGATAGTGGTTAGAGTGATAGGCCTAAAGTGGTTCCAATTCTTTTGGATATCAGATTTAGGGACCAGTACAGTGGTGGAAGCACATAAATACTTTGGAAGGCTATTTCCTTTAAAGAAGCTTGTCACTACAACAATAACATAAGCCTAAATTACATCCCAGGACTTTTTGTAAAATTCAGCAGTAAAACCATCAGGGCATACAAATTTATTGCTGTCATATATACTAATTGCATTCCAATTTTCCTTTTCATTGGGGATATCTGTGAGCTTGAGGCTAGCACTATAATTCAATTCAGCATAGAAGTGTGCCTTCTCAATTGGGGTTCTGAAATGTTGTTCCTGATTTAGTAGGTTTTTTTAGTAATTTGTAGATTCTTTGGCTATGTCAGCATCATCATGTCAACACTAACCATTAGCATTTTGAATAGCATGGATGTTGTTACACTTTCTCTTTAATTTTATATATGCATGATAAAATATGGTGTTTCTATCCCCATCTGAGAAAATATTCATAGCAGCCTTCTGTTTAAGAAATTTCTCTATATATTCAATCGCACTGAGAAGGTTGTTCTCAGCAGTCAACAGTTCGTTTTCCACCACATTGACAATCAATTCCTCGTACTCCAATTTTTTGACTTCATTTTCTGCCTCTTGAACTTTGGCATGTACATTTCCAAATGTTTCCCAACTCCAATAACTGAGGGCTTTGGTTGTTTTAATTTGCAACAAACTTAGCTTGATAACAGCGTCAGGATGTGAAATACCTTTCCATAAATTAGCAATGTACTTGGTGTAACAAGGATGTGCTACCCACATGTTGAGATATCTAAAAGGGGGGAGGTATGAATATCAGCAGAAGTAATGCTGATAAGCATAGGCCTATGATCTAAACCAGCAAGAATAAGATGAGTAACAAAGGTGAGGAGGAATTGATTAAATCATGCATCATTTACCAACATTCTATCTAGACTCTCCCAAATAGCTACCCTTTTCCAAGTGAAAGCAGGCCCCTTGAAGCCCAAGTTAAAGAGTCCAGCCCTGTGAATATTGTCTGTAAAGGTGTTCATCTTAACTGAATTTGGTACTCTCCCACTAGATTTTCCAGTAGTAGAAGTAATACAATAAAAATCTCCCCCCACCAGCCATGGGAAACTCATTTGTTGGCTGATGTTAATCAACTTATTCCACAGCTCCTTTCTGGCATCCTTTGTACACCCAACATATATAAAAGTAGCTTCATCCTTTTGGCCATTCATATTGAATGAAAGATGGACAAATTGTGAATGATCAATAAAAATGTTTGAACTGATTTCCTTTCTACAAAACAAACCAAATTTTATTGTTAGAATCACCAAAATGCGCAAAGTCAGCAAATTTTTTAATCAAATTTTGGGGGTTCTTGTGAACCATAGGTTCAAGAATAACAATGCACCACAACTTGTACTTAAAATTCAAATAAAGGACTCTTTTTAGAGAAATAGGGTTAGCCATCCCCCATATATTCCATCAAAGTATATTAATCATTAGAAAGGGGTGAGGGGAAGGCTGAGATCTTGATCTAGTTCTTCCTCTATGATTAGGAGAACTTTTTCTTGCTCTTTCAGCCTTAGTTGAGTGTGCCCCTAGTTGTAATTTCTGCACTTTTGTCACTGGCTTTTTCCTTCTCGTTGCTATTTTAACTTGGCAATCTTCTTCAATTGTGTGTTTCATTTTAGTAAGTATGGGGTCTTTTGGAGCTTTATCATGGAGATTTGTAATGATTTCCTTTCCCTTCTCAACTTCTAAAGGAGATGTAGGTGTGACTATTGTAACTTCAATATCTTCTTTTCTGATTAATCTGTGTGGTGAGATTTCATCATGGTTGTTAGGTTCAAATAGCTCTCCAAGAGGATCAGCATTTGAGGAACCGTCATTGAGTCTTGAGGGTTGTGCTTCAATCCCTTGAGTTGTTTCTTGTCTGTTGTCTAACATAGTTTCTTCAGCAATACTCCTTATAGCTTAAGCTGTAATTGTTTCAGCAGTTTTTGGGTTTCTTCTTATAGTTTTCCTACTTGGGGATGTAATCTGTAGCATTTATCTAATGTAGGATCAAACATTTTGCAACGTTGGCAATAGTAAGCTTTTTGCTCAGCTATTATTTCCTGCCAGAAGCCTTCAGAATCAGATCCAATCAAAATTCTCTTCAGTTCAGGGAGAGTAATGTCTTTTTCAACTTGTATTCTAGCAAGACCAAATCTGGACTTATTATATGTGGGGGCATCCACTCTTAAAGGTGTACCTAATGCTATTCCAACATTAAATAGAGCCTTTAGCTTAAAGTAAGGGAGTGGGAGGCCAGGTAGCTTGAACCAGAGGGGGACCATAGGAGGTTCTTTACTAGGATCAAATCCTGGAGTCCATTTTATAATTTTTATGTTTATTCCAGCAATGATAACAGATTGTTTAGCAAACAATCTTGCATTATCTTCTTTAACTGTCAACTGAATTAGTAGGTCCCTCCCATCCAATAACCCAATTTTCCAATTGCCTATGAACTTCAGAGATTCAAACATGCTCTTGACTAACTCCATTTTAGGGCGCCCTAGCTGAAATTTGCTCACCAAAGTGAATTTAACTTCTTTATTTAATGATTCAATTTCCTTGTTAGTGAAGAAGGCAGATGTTTCACCTTCTTTCGACCCAAGAGGGTGAATACAAGGACTACTGCCTTTCCGAGCAGCTGTGTCATGAATTTTTTGTGGGAATACCAATTGATCACAATCTTGTAAAACTTCATTTGATTTTTCAACCACACTAGCATAAGTTGCTTTTGTCCATTGAGAATTAGTGGAGATGTCAATGGAAGTAGCCATCACCCTCCAAAATAACTAGCAGAACTTCTAAGCTCAGCTGAAAAGCAAAGAACTGTCCTCAAGGAAATAAGAGGCCAGGCTGTGCCACCTTAGAAATCCAAAAGAGCAGTAAATAGAAAAAGCCAATGAAGTCTTCTTCACCAAAGGAAACCAGACTGAGATAGAATACCAAAGACGAAGAAGAGTGGGTAGAAACCACCCCCCAGTTTTCAGTAACCAAAGAAGGGATGAAAACCAATGTAACAATGCCACCATAGGAAAACTCAAAGGGGCAGTAAATAGAAAAGAACCAGTTAAGCCTTCTAACACTAAATGGCGTCAGCAGGGCTAACTTAAGCACTTCTTCAATGACATACTTCAACCAGCAACCGCCAACCTTCATCCTGCCAGAAACCTTAGCAGAGCCCCTTCTCCAGCCGCCAGCATCCTGTTATATATATATATATATTAATTAGAAGAGCAGCTCGTGACTCCTTACGCATTAATAAAAAAAGAAAGGTATATGAAAGGGGAGAGAAGGAGGATCCTTTCTAAAAGAAATTAAAATACATTAAATCATAAGGGTTCCTCCTTCTGCTTTACAACTCCACACCAAAAGATGTAAGAAGTACAAAAAAATTATCACCTCCAGAAATACTTGTATCCCAACAGACAGTATACTAATGCATTGCAGTATACACAAACTAATGATGAACACAAAGTGCAAAAAAAAATTGTGTGAACCGTAAGGCCAAAAATTGCTGAATCAGTTTTGACCCCAGTCAAAGTGCAAAAAGGTAGTTGTCTAACAGTCCAGGAATAGCTTCAGCAAAGTAAGGATCTGGTCCAAACTTAACACCTGAAGACCGTACCTATTATGAGAGTTAAAAGCAACAAGGATGTGAAGCATTAATATATTAGTCCATTTAGTCCAACAATATAGTCTATTGCATAAAATTTGAACCCGAGGGATGACATAAAAATAAGTTTTCTGCGAGGAATTGCTATAAGCAACAAGAGCTAATTGCCTCCATTCATAAAATAATTTCAGAGAAATGATATCCGGGACCACAAGATTATAAGCACCAATCTGTAATTTTGGCAGCCAACAGAAGGAAATCAGGCTAAGGAAAACATTGTCCTTAACCTGCACATGCTCAAAATGATTGCAATATCTTAACGCAAGCCACAGGAAGTAAGCCAAAAAATAGTGGCCTTTAATGTAAAAGTTTTTCAGAGCCACAACTCCGAGCTTTGTATCCAAAAGAGAACAAAAAAGAGAGTACACTAAGAAGCTAACAAAAGTGAATCCATAGAGCTCCAAATAGTAGCTCACAGTCCGGAGAAAACAAAGCAAATACTACCTTTCCTAACATAAACAAAGCTTCCAAACATTCTATGAATTAAGCCAAAAATAGTGTCTATCAGCCTTCCAGTAACCCAATCATAATTATCATAAGTTGTGAGCCTCCAATCCTTAAAAAGGTTAAGAAAAATAACATTAGGGGCCTTAGAACTATAAGAAGTGTTTTCTGGTTCAAAAAGCCACCACAACAATACACAGTAAAGGAAATCAATGCTCACAACCTCAAATCCCAATTTAGTATAGTGATGGTATAAGCATGCTTTTCGGAGATAGTTGTTCACTATATTGCTAAAAAAAATAAGGCTATAAAGCCTCATATAAGAGAAACTTTCCACAAATACATCGATTAAAGCAAACATCAGTTTCAAACAATTAACCCTTAAACCAAGAACCACTTTCAAAATCCTGCTAGTGAAATTAAATTTCTTTATCATGGTTATATCACAATCCTACCTGTGGGCTCAAACAATACAACCATCATAGAAGAGAATATTTGTGTTGCAATCTCCAATCAATCCAAACTCAAAATTGTATCCAGAAAACTCATTCTTTATAGTATAATTCATAAAAAAGTAGCCAAGAGTGGGAATAATAGCTCTAAACCAATAAATGAAGCCTGCAAATAACTTCATGGTAGGCCCAAAACTGAGAAAACAACACCTAGAACAAAGCTAATAAATGCAAGAAGACTTCCCAATCGAAACCACCAAGTTCTTCCAAGATAGGTCCAAAACCTAGAACCCATTTTCCAAAACTTAGTAAATACAAATAACAAGTCATCCTGATTAAAACCCAAAAATAGTAAGCCAAATAAAAGCTAAAGAACCATCTTCAAGAAAAGCAGAAAAGGGCATTCCAAAATGACCAAATCCAAGAAGAAACCCAAATGAGGGGGAAGCACCTCAAAAATGAACAAATGGGGCATCCAAATCATTTTTAATAAGTTTATGAAAGGATGAGGGAAGGGTAGTTAAAACAATTGCATTTTGCACCCTCCATTTGGCTAACCAATCCACAGATTGATCTCGTTCTCTATAAGTAAATGAAAATGATATATTAAGGTGATGTCTTTCAATAGTAAACCTAATTCTATTCAGCAAAGCTAAGATATACCAAGGAAGTTTAATCTTAAGAGAAAAGAACGTTAAATAGGATTTCATAATCCATTTCCACCACAATGCCATTTAAATTTAAAGAAGTAATTGTATAAAGTGTAGCAAGCATAGTAGAGGTTTCAGCCTCCAGTGAGGAGTTAGCGATATAAGGCGACTCAAAGCAAGCTATACATCTTCTAGAAACATCTTTGATAATTCCTCCCATGCCTCTATAGGCATTGTAAGAAATCCCATCGACATTAACCTTAAACTAAACATGGGGGGTGGTGACCACTTAATCAAAATGGATATCCTACCCATGGACACAGTAGGAGAGGCATCCTATCCACAGAAGGACTTCCAAGCCTTTTTAAAATAAGCAACCGCTAAAATGGAAGTGGTAGAGGGGGTGTAACTAGTAGCTTCGTATTTATGACTGTTTCTTTCCATCCAAATAAAACATAAGAAAATAATATGAAAACCGAAGTACTTGTTGAAAGAGGGTTCAAAAGCATTCCAAATCTCTTTAACTAATTTAAAATTCAGATTAGTGGCCCAATGGATACCAAAAAAAGCATCCAATACGATTCCAAACTTATTTAGCAAAAGGACACTCAAATAATAGATGATTTAGAGATTCAACACCTTTTTTACAATTATAACAGTAAGAGGCAAGTTCCAGCCCTTTTAACATAAGTATATCGTCAAGAGGAAGCAACTTATGAAAGTATCTCCAAAGGAAAAAAGGAAATAGATGGAGAAATAAGTTTATGCCAAATAAAAGCATGCCATTTCCATGGAGTAAAAGAGTGTAGATTTGTGTAAAGCCATTTTGTGATAGATGAGCTAGCATGGTTCTTCCATAAAGGAAGAGCTTTGTCATGAGGTTTAACAGGAAATCTAGCAATGGTAGGAGCAATTTCACCAACTAAGGAATTGATCATATCAAGATTCCATTCACCATTAATCAAAAAATTTGAGACCAGTAAGTTAACATCATAATCATGAGTTGGCAAATTAAAAAATGTAAAGTGACCCCAGTAATCATTCCAAAAAGAAATGCTGCCATCACCAATGTCCCAAAACATGAAATGTGAAGCTACATCAAGAGCAGCAATGATGACTTTCCAAAGTCTAGAACCCCCCACTCTCTAATAAATTGTGGAAGGATGTAAAGTTTTGCAATATCTATGTTTCATAAATTTAGCCCATAGAGACTCTCCCTGCCAAAATTTGAACCAGAGTTTACACATATTTATTTCAATAGTATGTTGCAATGTCTTAAACCCAAGCGCACCAGCACAAAGATGTTTATAAGCATAGTACCAGGTAGTCCAATTTTTAGTAGTTCTAGTGCCCTTCCAAAAGAATCTATTAAAAATATTTTCAAGGATTTTTTGAGTGCTCTTTCTGGTTTTGAGAATCTACATCATGTAAAAAGGGAGTATACAATGAACACTTTTCAATAAAGTGAGCCTACCCCCATTAGAAAGGAAATTATTTTTCCAATCATTGATCTTGAGTTTAAACTTATCAATCACCTCATTCATCTAGGTTTGCTTGATTCTGCCTCTGAGAATGTTGACACCGAGGTACTTTATAGGGAGCTTAGAGATTTTGCAACCGGTAAAATTAGGATTCCATGCAAGGATATTGGGTGGAGCACCTTTGCCAAGGTACATAAATCACTTAGCCAAATTGAACATCATCCTGGAAGTATTTTGAAAGTCTTTTAATAGTGTCATGGTAGCTTTGATGGCACATTTACTAACATTTAAAAACAAAATGGCATTGTCAACATAAGCAAGATGGATCACTACAATTTTAGACTTATGGGAGAATTGAAGATAAAGGCGCTCAAGATGCAACTTTTTAATAAGCTTGAATAGGTAATCAAAAGCGATTATGAAAATTTTGGGAGAAAAAGGGTCTCCCTACTTAATGCCCCTTCCGGCAGAAAAGAAACCATGAGCTTTGCCATTGACCATCACACTATAGCTATTATATAAGAGATTTAAATGAGCTTGAGCAACATTCTCTATATAAGATGAAATCCTGTTTAAAGCCTTTAGCTTGCAGAATATTGAGAATAAAGTCCCGGCTAATAGTATCAAAAGCTTTCTTAATGTCCAATTTGAGGACCATGTTACCCCCTGCACTTTTTGTCTAACTCCTCAATCATTTCTTGCGCTAAAAGAATATTATTAGTAATGTCCATTCCTTTAATGAAATTAGACTATTGTTCAACAATAATGTGAGTAAGATGAGTCTGCAATCTACTAACAATAATCTTACTCATAACTTTAGATATCACCGTGGTGAGAGATATAAGATGAAAATTATTGCAAGTGATCTTATCATTGCCATTTGAAATAAGAAAGAGCCTAAGTGAAATGTTTACCAGGATTGTTTCCAAAAAAAACTTTTGATAGCAAAAATAACTTTCTTCTTAATAACCTCCCAAGCATGTATGTAGAAAGTAGAAGAAAAACCCTCAGGACCTGGGGCTTTATTGGGACAAATAAATTTGAAGGCATTCAATATTTCTTGCTCATCTAGAGGAAAAACCAAACTAAGATTATTAGTATAATCATACTCATTCTCAAAATAAGTGGGATCAACAGGCGTAGTCGAGAAGAAGTGTCAAAGAGTTCAGTGAAAAAGCTAACAACACTATCTCCAATCTCTTTCATATTAGTTATAATGCTCCAATCAGCTTCTTTAAATTTTAAAATGCTATTAATATGTTTTTTATGCTTAAGAGTTGCGTGAAAATATTTATTTTTTCTATCCCTTGCAAGAAAGAAAGAATCATTAGCTTTCTATTTTAGCAAATTTTCCTCTAAAAAAATAGCATTCAAAGATTTAAATGAGCTTAAGCAACATTCTCCATCAAATGAGGGAAAACATGAAGTCCCAAGCATGTATGTAGAAAGCAGAAGAAAAACCATCAGGACCTGGGGCTTTATTAGGGCAAATAAATTTGAAGGCATTTAATATTTCTTGCTCATCTGAAATAAAAACCAAACTAAGATTATTAGTATAATCATACTCATTCTCAAAATAAGTGGGATCAACAGGCATAGTCGAGAAGAAGTGTGAAAGAGTTCTGTGAAAAAGCTAACAACACTATCTCCAATCTCTTTCATATTAGTTATAATGCTCCAATCAGCTTTTTAAAATTTTAAAATGCTATTAATACTTATTCTTTCCCTAAGAGTTGCATGAAAATATTTAGTTTTTCTATCCCTTGCAAGAAAGAAAGAATCATTAGCTTTTTATTTTAAAAATTTCCTCTAAAAAAATAGCATTCAAAAGATTTAAATGAGCTTGAGCAACATTCTCCATCAAATGAGGGAAAACATGAAGTTGAGCCTCCAAGGAATCAACAATATTCTGAGCATCCTTCACTTTTTTATGAACATTACCAAAAACCTGGAAATTCCATTTAATGAGGTGAGCAGCTACTTTCTTATGCAATAGCCACAAGAAAAACCAAGGAGTCCCAACACCATCATATTTCCAAGCTTGTGTCACCAAATCAAGAAATGTAGCATGTGAAGTCCAAACATTAAGAAAATTGAATCTAGAAATGACCAGCTTGAGAGTGAGCCAAAGTAAGCAATATCGGATTATGGTCAGAGTAACATGACTCAAATGTTGCACCCTCACTTTAGGAAAGTAATTTATAAAAGCCAAAGTAGCCAAGAAATGATCCAATCTGCGATAAAAAAATACTCTCCTCTAAGTATAAGGAGAACTAGCATAGCCCAACTCATAAAGACCTGCATTAGACACAGAGTTAGAAAATCAATTAATAAGTGTAGGCTCCACTCTGTCACCTCCTTTTCTTTCCATCGGCTTCATGATCATATTGAAATCTTTACCAACAAAACAATTCTTATTGATTACTTCCCATAGACTCGAGTTTCTCCCAAAGCAAGTTTTTTTCATGCAAAACAGAGCTAGAGTACACAAAAGTAACCCAACCCTGAAAACCATCAAAATAAATTTGAGTTAGATTTAATTGATCCTCAACTTCAATAATTGAAATAATGACAGTGAGCATCCATAAAACACAAATATTATTGTTAACATTGTAGTAGGAATGATGGCCTTTGAATTTATTGAGAATTTTTTGTTTATTCACCTGAACCAAAGGCTCCAAAATAGCAAAAATGTGTATTTTGTGAACTCACCACAAGTTTTTAAGCCTATTTAGGGAGTTGGGGTCTGCCACTCCCCTAATATTCAAAATCATTATATTAATCATGATGTTATGAGCCAACCCTTATAAAAGATCTAGTAGAGTTGACCAACTATTCTCCATCAGAGTGATAAATAACTTCTTGTATAATGTTACTAGCGTTGAGTCTGGATAACTCAATTTTACATTTAGCCTTTTTTCTGTGAGTGCTTTTGCACTTTCCATTCATTTTCTAAAGTTGATGTGGCATTATTAAGAGCTTTATTTATATCAAAATACGTTCCAATTATAGGAGATTGGGTCGTGATACTAGGAAGAGTAGAGTGTTCATTATCATTAGCGTGTCCTGCAAGAGAAGAGTGCTGATTAACAATATTTTATTCCACATGCTCCTTATTGATCATTTCTTCATCAGGCCCTACAAGAGGAGGTTGTTCACATTGAATATTAGCATTATGATTGTCAGAGTTTTCGGCTAACTCCACGTTATCCAAAATCTGCATATGTTTAAATGTAACATTATTACCAAATGTAAGGCTTCAGCTGCTTGAAGCCCAACTTTAATGTTAAATTATGAAGGTAAGGCCTCATTACAATTAGCAATCGTTCCTGCAACCAAAGGTTACAAGCTATAAGTAGCATTAGTGTCAAGATTTTCAACTAAATCATTCATATTTTCAGCACCAGTAGGATCATCATGCGGTTCAATACTTATATTGTTAACATGATTTTTAGTTTGCCTAGAATTATGAGAATTTTTGAGTTGAGGATTCAAATGAAAGCATGAAGTAGTTTGATGCCCAAACATAGAACAATGAATGTGGTAAGGAGAATGTCTTTCAATTTCAATAGGTTGCCAATAACCTTGAGGTTGTGAGCCTATCAAAATTTTTTTAAAGAAAGCCTGAGTAATATCTCATTCAACAAATATACGTGCTTCAGATGGTCTCGATAAAGTGAAAGTAGCATGATCCATTTTCAATAGTTTCCCATACGCAGCAGCAAGTGAAAAAAGAATTTCATGGTTAAAAAGATGTAGTTTAATCTCTAGAAATGGAATTCATACTGGAATAATAGATAACTCAGCTCTAGGATCAAAATGATGAGACCATTTCCAAAATTTCATCAAACTTTATTCCACCCACATTAATAGATTTTGCTTACTTTCCAAAATTTTATACAATTTTACAACGAAAGTGAAGGTTACATCCCAGATTTAGGGAGGTCAAAGCCCTTGGAAATTGAGTAAAAATAATAGGGAAATAATATTATCGGACGTAGAATTGGAGATTTTAGAGTGAAAGACCAAAATCCTCAATTATGTCCTATCGTTTGGGTGCTGAAGTGTATATGTTAGCCCTCAGGCAAAGGGAACGTGGGAGCTCTAAAGTGAGAGCCAGTATCCTCCCAGTCTAACCGTAGATTCAGTAAACATGCGTAGGATTAGTCAATGTTCTTTATGCCTGGACCAAAATGTAAAGAATAGTTATGCTCCTATTTGGCACAGCACAAATTGAACTGATTCACTTTATCCATTCACTATAATTTCATGACAAGGAGAAGGATGCTTTCTTATATATTGAATATTACATTAAAAACCTCGTTAGTATAATTAGTTATTTAAGAGTTTTTAAGAAAATTACATATTTATTTCAATTGCCTATTAGTGATAGATAAGCAAATTAAATTTTGTTATCGCGATTAAAGTATTGCTTTTCTAAAATCTTAGTTCGTAGCTTCTAATCTTACTCCCAGTAGGATAAATATTAGGACTCCATTAGAGCCCTATAGTACTTGAGCTATATGTATACTTGCATTGATGAGTGTGACTTTACAATTATTGAATATTTACTACATCCATCTTTATCAGATCTATAATTGATATTAAGTTTTTGTACAGTTGCTGAGGAATTAAATCTTTTAGTAGCATTATTAAATACTTATATTTTTAAGCATATATAAAGTCGCGGTCAAGTTTTTGGCGCCGTTGTCAGGGAGTGAGTAAACAAAAATCACAATTAGAGTAACAGACAAATTAGGAGTATTAGAAAATTTTTACTTGAAGTGCAACTTATTTTCATATTTAGGTAATTGTTTTACTGTGTACTGATTTCAAATGGTATGCTTAAATTTGGACATGAAAATCTTATACCTTACGATTCGGAATTAGAACGCGCTGTTAGAAAAATTAGAAGATTGAGAAGAGATCCTAGAAATTCTAATACAATGGAAAACAACATGAACAATCAAGGAATAGAAAATGAACACAAAACTAGACCCTTACGAGATTATGCAAATCATACAGCAGATGAAATTCACCTATCTATTCAAAATCCTGATATAGCTGCTAATTCATTTGAACTTAAACCTATTATTATCCAAATGGTACACAATAATCAATTCGGAGGTACACCCAATGAAGATCTGAATTTACACCTCGCTAGTTTTTTTGAACTATGTTGTTAGACATAGACTTTTTCCTTTTTCACTGGGGGGTAAGGATAAGATGAGGTTATATTCATTAGCACCGAGATCTATTAGAACTTGGGGAGAACTTTCACAGAAATTTCTATCCAAATATTTCCCTCCATCCAAAACTGCTAAACTTAGAAATGACATAACATCTTTTTGTCTAATTGATGGAGAGTCAATATACAAAGCTTGGAATAGATTTAAAGATCTTCTTAAAAAATGCCCTCATCATTTGTTACCAGATTGGTTGATAAATCAAAATTTTTATAATGGATTAGTGGGATCACTTAGATCGATTATAGATGCTTCGACTGGTGGTTCTTTAATGTCGAAACCTTTTGACGAGGCTTATTCATTAACAGAAGAGATGGCTACCAACAATTTTCAAAGGCCCTCTGAAAGGGTAAATCCTAAAAGAGTAGCTAGTATCCATGATTCTGATGCGATATCTATGTTAGCTTCGAAGATTGCTGCAATATCAAAGAAATTAGATCATTATGGGATGAATTATTCTCCAACACCTTCTATGATGGAAGGGAATTCATCTGGGCAATTTGTGCATGTTCAACCTTCTTATGAGACTTTAAATGCTATTAATAGACCCAATAACCCTTATTCAAACTATTATAATCCATGTTGGAAGAATCATCCAAATTTTAATTGGAATAACAATTCTTCTACAAATCAAAATTGGGCAAACAACCCAGTGAACCCATTAGGAAATTCATCCAACCCAGGAAATGTTAAGGATTTAACAGTAACACTCAAATTAAGGAAAAGAAGTTGTCTATGGAAGAACTGATATTAAACATGGGTAAACAATTGCAAAATTAAGGAAATCAATTACAAATTCAAGGATATCAATTACAAAATCAAGGAAATGCTATTAAGTATATTGAAAATCAATTAGGGCATATCACTACTGCGCTTACTAACCAAACATTGGGAACTTTTCCTAGTACTATGGAACCAAATCCTAAAGGTCAAGGAAAAGAATAGATAAAAGCGATACAATTACGAAGTGGAAAATAATTGGAAACAAGAGCACAAAAAGAAACGAAAACTGAGAAAGAGAAAGTGGATACCGAAAAAGAAAAGGATCATGAATACCATATTCAGAATATCGACTTACACCAATGAAGATTACTGTGGAGAAACCTCCACCACTGTTTCCTAAAAGATTGAAGCAACACAAACAAAATAAATAATTTTCCAAATTTTTAGAAGTTCTTAAGAATTTAATGGTAAATATTCCCTTCGTAAAAGATTTAGAGCAAATGCCCAATTGTGTGAAATTTATGAAAGATATTCTTAACAAGAAAAGGAAGTTCACCGATAACAAAATTGTTGCACTTAGCAAAGAGTGTAGTGTAATTATTCAGAAAAAGCTTCTTGAAAAATTAAAAGATCTTGGCAGTTTCACTATACCGTGTGCTATCGGTGAAAATTTTTATGGAAGAGCTTTATGTGATTTAGAAGCCAACATTAATCTTATGCTTCTATCAATTTTTAAAAGATCAGGATTAGGAGAAGTCTCACCTACTTCTGTAACTCTTCAGTTAGTGGATTGTTCAGTTACATATCTTGAGGGAGTTATAGAAATTATGTTAGTAAAAGTGGATAAATTTAACTTTCCTGTGGATTTCATTGTTTTAGATAAGGGGGAAGATAAAGAAATACCTATCATTTTAGGGAGACCATTTTTAGCTACTGGAAAAGCTACGATAGATGTCCAAAAAAGAGAATTAACAATAGAGTTAACGATCAAGAAGTGACTTTTAACATTGCAAAATCAATGAAATACCCTACTGTTGAAAGAGATAATGAATGTTTTAGCATGGAAATTAGTGAACATCTATTGAATGAAAATTTTAAAGAACATTTTGAAGAGAAAGAACAATTTGAAGAGAGTGATGAAGTTATTTTGGATGAATTAGAAAATGAAGAATTAGATTATGTTCATGAAAGATTTGAGATGTTGGATATTACAGAAAATGATGATAAGAATATAATTTTGTCAATTATAAAATCACCTGAACTTGAGTTGAAAATATTGCCTAGCCACTTGAAGTATGTGTTTTCGGGAGACTCATTTACATTACCTGTTATTATATCTTAAGAATTAAATGATTTGCAAGAGCAAAGACTGTTAGAAACATTAAAAAGATATATGAAA
>NEWO01000337.1:126042-146470 GCA_003013225.1 Phalaenopsis aphrodite | reverse complement strand
TAGAAGTTGAGATCTTAGTTGTTTGGGGATTAGATTTTATGGGACCATTTATTCCTTCATTTGAGAACTTATATAAATTAATTGCAGTAGACTACATTTCTAAGTGGATCGAAGCACAAGCTTTACCTCATTGTGATGGTAAAATTATTTCAAAGTTTTTAATGAAAAATTTTTTCAGTAGAAACGAATGCCTAGAATGATTGTCACTGATGGAGGATCCCATTTTAAGAATAGATAAATTAAGAGATTGGCAGAAAAATTTAAAATTATTTATATAATCTTTACTGCCTATCATCCTCAAACTAGTGGGTTAGCCAATGTTTCTAATCGAGAGATTAAACAAATACTTGAAAAGACTGTAAACCCTAGTAGAGTAGATTGGTCCACTAGATTAGATGCTGCATTACGGGCTTACAGGACTGCTTATAAAACTCTGATTGGAATGACTCCTAATAGACTAATTTTTGGAAAGGCTTATCACTTACCAGTATAATTAGAGCATTAAACATTTTGGGCAATTAAAGAATTCAATTATAATTTGATAGATGCTCGTATGAAGAGATTGTTACAATTAAATGAATTTGAAGAATTAAGAAATGAGTCTTATGATAACGACATAATCTATAAGAAGAAATTAAAGTTATGGCATGATCGGCAGATTAATCAAAAGAAAATTGAACGAGGACAAGAAGTTTTGCTTTACAATACTAGACTGAAGTTATTTCCTAGGGAAATTAAAGTGTCGTTGGTTAGGACCCTTTACCGTGACTCAGATTTTTACTTACAGAGCTTTTGAAAGTGAAGATCAAAAGACTGGAAATAGATTTAAAGTAAATTGACACAGATTAAAACCATATTTTGAGGGTAAAAGATAAAATTTTAAAGAGGTTTTAATGATCAGTCAGCCTGAATAACACCTAAATTAGTCGGGCTGACGACGTTAAACTAAACGCTTTATGAGAGGAAACCCATAGTTATCTTTACTTTTATTGCGATTATAGTAGTTTTTTATTGAAATTAATGTTAGTTTGTTGTAGTATTAAGCTCTACTACTCTTATTTACACTTGAATCATCATAAGAATTGGATCCATAAAGAAAATTTGGAATGCATTAAAACTAGAGCGAAATTGTGCAATTTTTGCCTTGGGCGACGATGGCTCCATTGCCTCCACCAACGGTGGGTTTTTCCTGAGAGTCATGGAAAAATAAATACAGAGGCTCGCCGACGGCGCCCTCGACCCCGTAGACGGTGAGACCAGTGAGATGGCGATTTTTGTAGTTTAAATGGCAGTTTTTTGCAATTTTTGGGCGGGAGTTAGCTATTTTAAACTCACAAATTTGATTGCTAAAGTCATATTTCCCCAATAACAAAGTGAAACTCCACCAATTTAATTCCTATAGCGTCCAATTCGCCTGAAAATCCCAGAACGTGAGTGTTCAATCGGTGAAAGTTTATTAGTGCGGATGAAAGAACATTTCTCTCCTTCTGGACATATAGAAGATAGTTTCATACAGCTGATGAGGAGGATGAAATTGATAGAGGAGAATTCTATTGAAGAATTTCCACACCGACCCTTCTACAACCTCTTCGTTCATGGGCAATCAATCGGTGATTGACCGCGACTTTATATATGCATAAAAATAGAAGTATTTAATACTGCTGCTAAAAGATTTAATTCTACATCTACCAAAACTTAATAATACTTATAGATGTGATAAATATGGACATAATAAATATTCAAAAATTGTAAAGTTACACTTATTAATGCAACTATATGTATCGCTCAAGTAATATAGGGCTCTAATGGAGTCCTAGATATCGATCCCACAGGGAGTAATATTAGAACTACGAACTAAAACTTTAGAAAAACAATACCTTAATCACAACAATGAAGTTCAATTTGCTTATCTGTCACTAATTGGCAATTGAAATAAATATGTAATTTTAATAACTATTAAATAACTAATTACGTTAATGAAAGTTCTAATGTGATATTCAATATATAAGAAAGCATCATTCTCCTTGTCAAAAAATTATAGTGAATGGATAAAATGAATTAGTTCAAATAATATTGTGTCAAATAGGAGCATACCTATTCTTTACCCTTTGGTTCAGGCATAAAGAACACTAACTAAACCTACGCTTGTTTACTGAATCTGTGGCTAGGCTTGGAGGATACCAGCTCTCACTTCGGAGCTCTCATTTTCCCCTCGCCTGAGGGCTAACAACTACACTTCACACCCAAACGATAGGACCAAATTGGGGATTTTAGTATGTCACTCTCAAATCTCCAATTCTGTGCCCGATAATATTATTTCTGTATTTATTTGCACCTAACTTTCAAGGGCTTTCACCTCCTTGAATCTTGGATGTAATCTTCACTTTAGTTGAAAAACTCAACATTTTTTAACAAATTAATTGGACAGATTGAAAGTAAATTAAGATCAAAGTGAAAAGACCATCACAATTTCTTAAGCATTTTCATGGCTTCACCAATTCAAATCACCATTTCACAAATCTCAAGACAAGGAGAAAGACAGAGAAAACTAGTTAGATCTCATGGGGAAAACACAACAAAACTTAGAATTCATATATAAAATCAAGGTCATACAAACTACAACAATAAATAAACTTGTGTCTAATTTTTCCCCAAGAAAACTCCTCGAAGTTTCTCTGAATATCTTCCCTTCTTTACAACAAACAGAATTCCTCTTCGAAGCAGCTAGGAGGAAGAAATCCCTCACTTTCCCACCACTCTTAAAATCTCTCGAAGAATTCCTCACACTTTTTATACTCTAGCAAACAGTAATGGAACCTTTCTAACCTCCAGGAACTCTCCCCCGTTACTCAATTTTCAGCTAAAATCTTCTTTTAAAGTTGTGGATGAGCGTTCTCAAGAGTTGTCTAAGCATCCCTTCTAAATTTGACCTTATCTAAAGCCTGATTGGTCATAACTATCGAGCTCACCGTTGGCGTCCTCGAGGGTGTCATCGATGAACCTTCTTAAGGAATTAATTCTGGAGTCTCAGGAAAATCTCGTCGTCGGCGGGGTCGATGGCACTGTCGGCGCCCTAGTTCAATTCTTCACATTTTGGTCCTTTCATTCCAAATTCGCTCCTTTTTGTATATTTTTGCTCCAATGACCCTAATTCATCATTCCTGCAACAAAACGTCAAAAATACCTTTCTTTAAAGTGCAATATCATCAAAAATAGTATATAATAGGTATGAAAATCTCAACATAATTTTCTCTGGTCAAAATCACTCAACTATTACTTGTTCTAAAGTAATTTTAGTACTATATAAAAGTTATGATCTATTGTAGTAAAGTTTTAATTCAGAAATATTATAAGTTTGATTTAAATAAATATCATAGTGAGATTTTTAGGAAAAAAAATTTAAGTAATTGAATTAACTTTGTAGCCACAAGAGTATCTAGTCATCAAGTTTAACAGTTCTAGTTTTCTATTCATTTCAAAAATGACTATTTGTTGTAATATTAAGTCACTGTGAATATCCAAAGGATAGTAATTTCATGAGAATGCTACTAATAAAAATCTATTTCATAAATATAAGTTCAGGAATGTATTTAGGTTTTCCCTTTTGGTAGGTCCAGTGAAGCCAATTTTTTATTAGGCATATCTTCAAGCTTCTCCTCACTTTTATAATTTTTTTCTTTTCTTTTCTCTTTTTCCTTTGAATTGCTTTCAATCCTTAAAATTTTTCTTTTCTTTTCAGGGATTTTTGTTAATCGTTTCTTTTTCTATTTTTCAAGTGAGGATTACTATATCTGGATAGCCTTTAGTGATTTTAAACATCACATTTCTTTCCCTAAATTTGAAACTCAAAGTATTTCTTTACCTTATAAATATTTCATACTTTTTATATCATTGAGCCCCAATCCTGTCTTCTCAATGAATTTCCAGATCCTTAATACTTCAAAATATAGTTTTCTTTACTTTAAATAGTTAGTTATAGTCTTATTCTCTTATACTAAGGTATCTTAAGTTACAAAATTAATTTTCATCACAAAAATATTTCTTTAAATCTACCGTAATATTTAAATAGCTACAAAATATAGTTACCTGAATTAAATTCACTACATAAAATCATATAAATTATTTTTGAAAATAATTAAAGAGAGGACATCTAATAGTTAATCTTTTTCTTCCTTCCCCCAAAATTGAATTTTTAAATATGAAATAAAGCAGGTGGAAAGAAAAATTCTAAATATAAATCATACCTCAGCATTGTAGGCATTTTCATCATTTTGAAATTTGCAAGCCTTCTCAAAACTTCTAATTCACCTGGTCTATAACATTATGAGTTTTCTACACATATAAATCATTAGAGAAATTTCTGGGTAATGAAATTTTGAAATAAGTATAGAACTAAAACATTAAACAAGCACGATATTTCCTAACACAATCACAAAACAAAACAATTAAAATTAAAATGCAAAACAAAAATCACATTACATTACAAAATACTACTGAACATCTATTATACTAAACATGCAAATTTAACTACCACACTAATTAAAATTATTCAAGTACAACATAATAATAAAAATGAAAGTACAAATACACATAAATATCCATTTCTATTACAAAAGACCACAAAAATAAAAGTACAAATACAAGTACATCAATTACATTCAAATATCAAAATACCAAACTATGTCTTCATCTCCTTGATCAGTAGGTGGATTGAGCTGATACTGAGTATATTGGGGGCACTCAGGGAAAGTAACATCAGGCTCACCTCAATAGTGTCGGGTTGAGCTTTGTAATAAGATACTTCAAAATTTGAATGCCTCTAAAGGTACTCATGATCATAATCATGTCGACGTTCTAAACCTCTAATTTTTTCATTTATTAATTCTATACTTTTCTTTTGCAAGGTCAACTCATTCAACAAGTCAATCAGAGTAAGGGAATTGGAAGGTGGAAGGTTATAACTTGTAAAGGGGACATCTCTACTAGTAGAAGGTTCTTCACTCCTACTTCTAGTTCTCCATTTCTCATGGGATTCATAAGCTCTTAAATTGACCTTACTAATGGGTTTCATAGGGTAAACCCATTCTTCATCTCCACCCTCCACTCCAAAAAGTTGGCAAAGTGCATAAATAAGGTCAGGATGTCCAAGAACTCTACTTGTTTCACTCCTTGTTGCAGTCAATATATTCTTAAAAATAATTCTCCCCACATTTATAGTTCTATTATTCTGAATATAGAAATTTAGAATAGCTCTATCTCTAGTTACCTCACTATGGCGATAAATCTGTAACAGAGTAGTGAAAATAAAATAGTGTCACGCCTTTGAGGTGGCATTCAACATGAAAGTAGAAAAATTTACCCATTCTCGTTGTTTAATCTTCCGCGTTCCTTTCTCATCAGTGAGAAAGTTGATCACAACATTCAAGGGGCCTTCCATTGTACTAAAGGATTCATAGTGGCAACTATAAGAGTCTGGGCTTCATAAAAGGTGATGATGCGGGCGGCAGAAAATTCAACAGGAAATCCCCGCACTTGAATGACTCCACCTTCAGAATAAATTACATTGGAATAGAACTCCTTCACAAAATTTGCATCATCTTTATTGGTGGTGTAACAAAAGTTTTCCCACCTCCGCTCGGCAATAAATCTTTCAATTTCTCCTCCCAGATTCTCAAACACTCGATCTTGTATACACTTCTTTCCTTTAAATACTGAAGTAAATCTTGTTTGAGCCATCGCATTGACGAAGCGAGACTCGTCTAACTCAATTCGTCTCTTTTGTCATGGAGCCATTTCAATCTAATCAGATTATAGAAAAATTCCAAAATATACTTCAAATATGCAAATAATGGATTCCAAAAGTAAGTATAAGAGTTCAACACAAAGTTCCATGAATTTCTTCCAAATATTTTCTTCACATTCTCAATATTTTTGAATCTCCTCAATGTGGAAGAAATCTATGGTGAAAATCAAATATTTTTAGTTTAGAGTGAAGCTCTTACCTAGATATGATCAAATCCGGTGTCAGAAAGCCTTGAAATTGCCTCTCAATCCAAGTTCTCTCAAGCCCTAGGTCGAAAATTACATTTTTAGGAGGAAGGGGATGATGAATAGTGGCGGTTAACTGGTCAAAATTGCGGTTAAAGGTTTTTTTCGTGAGCTCGCCGTCGGCGGGGTCGATGGTGCCGTCAGCGTGCTCTATTGGATTTAAATCCTAAGTCTTGGGAAAAATCCACCGTTAGTGGCATTGAGGGCGCCGTCGGCAGGCTCTATTGATTTCGTTCATTTCCCAGATTTTTGTGATTTCAATCAATTTCAAGCCTTAAAGACATCTGTTTAATCATTATAGACATAATTTTAAGTGACTAAATGATGTACTTAACATAAATAAACTTTCACAACACAAAACATCACATTTCTATATAAATTCAAAGGGGTACAATATAAGTTACATAGCACACCTAAGTCTGGTATTTTCTCAACCTCAACACATTAATTCAACCTTGCAATCCAAGCCACAACACTCAAAACGCTGAAAACAAAACATCTTATGCTTAGTCTCAACTATACAGTGATCTAAAAGCATAATTCTAAAGCAAAGAAAATAAAAAGTTGGAATCAAAATACATAGATAGAGAGATAGGTAGCAATATAAATCTACTATTCTTCAGATTCAGTACTAGATTCTCCTCTGAGATCACCCATTGATTGCACATGAACGAAAAGGTTGTAGAAGGGTCAGAATGGATATTCTTCAGTTGAATCCTCCTCTATTAATTTCATCCTCCTCATCAGTCGTATCAAACTATCTTCTAAATGTCCAGAATGATCAAAATGTTCTTTCATCCTCCAGCCTAAATGATCGAAGAATTGGAGATATTATTAATTGCATTCATGACGCTTTGTACCTCCTTCTCCAATTTCTTGATTCGGCGCAGGATCACCAGAGTTTTATCAGGAATTAAGGGTTGAACTGGCAGTGAATTCTGAGATGATTGGTCTATTATAATGGTCATGTCATTTTCATCTTCAAAAGTTGGGAATCTCTCAATTGGGTCCAAAGGCTTCCAAGGTAGAAGTACCTTTTCCCAATTTTTGTAGAACAATTGGAACTGACTGCAAAGTGAGAAAATTGTGAAAGGGTGTCCAACCTTACAAGTTGATCCATGAACGATCAAGCCCAAAATCAACTTCACAATTATTGATCCAATATCGATCGACAGTCTCCTTTAGATGCAGTAATTCAAAATAGCACTTTTTTAGAAAATTTACCGATCTTCTTTTTTGGTAATAGTTTCATAGAAATGAAAAAGTGCTAGTGTTTTGAAACGTGATTTGGAATGTCACAGAAAAACTAACATACCCGTTCTTTCTCGTTTCCTAGTCATCAGTTTCGTCCGTTAAATATTGGTAAATTTCATTCATCTGGTTTCTTTTCGGGACAAAGTTAGAATAGTGCAGAGAGGAATGTTCTCGATCATGTATAATTCATTGATCCATACAGGAGTGAAAGTGATCCATCTACCTTGCACATAAACAACTCCTTGGTTAATTCCATGCAAATTTGCATAAAATTCTTTTACCACACGAACAACAGCGGCAGAGGTAGTGTAGAACAACACTTCCCATCTTCGTTGCACTATCGTCTCTTCAATTGCCATTGATGGATTATTCAATCCACAATTTATGAATCCTCGTTCCTTGATCATTCTTTTCTTCGTCAGTAACTTGTTGAAGATTCGCTGCGCTTCCGCACTAATAAACTTCCGCAGATTGAAAACTCGTATTATGGGATTATCATAGGAATTGGACACCATAGGAATGGAATTGGTGGAGTTTCACTTTGTTTTTGGGGGAAATATGACTTTAGGAATTGAGATTGAGAGTTTAAAAGGGTAACTCCCGCCCAAAAATTATCAAAAACTGCCATTCAAACTCCAGAAACCGCCATCTTGCCAGTCTCGCCGTCGGTGGGGTCGAGGGTGCCATTGGCGAGCCCCTGTATTTATTTTGCCTGCTCTCTCGGGAAAAACCAACCGTCGGTGACGTCGAGGGGGCTGTCGGCGCCCAAGAAAAAAATTGCACAATTTTGCTCTGGTCTGAATGCGTTCCAATTTTTCTTTATGGAACCAATTCTTATGATGATTCAAGAGTAAATAAGAGTAGTAGAGTTTAATACTACCACAAACTAGTAACAATTTCAAATAAAAACTACTATAATCACAGTAAAATTAAAGATAATTATGGATTGCCTCCCATAAAGTGCTTGGTTTAACGTCGTCAACCCGACCTATTAAGGTGTTATACAGTTGACTGATCATTAAAACCTCTTTAAAATTTTTGTCTTTTACCCTCAAAATACGGTTTTAATATGTGTTCATTTACATTAAATCTATTTCTAGTTTTCTGATCTTCAATCTCAACTGCTCCGTAAGTATAAACTTGAGTCACAGTAAAGGGTCCTAACCAACGACACTTCAATTTCCCAGGAAATAACTTCAGTCTAGTATTGCAAAGCAAAACTTCTTATTCTGATTCAAAGTTCTTTTGGTTAATCTTTCGATCACGCCATAACTTTAGTTTCTCCTTATAAATTATGTCGTTATCATAAGATTCATTTCTTAATTATTTCAATTCATTTAATTTTAACAATCTCTTCTTACCAGCATCTTTCAAATTATAATTAAATTCTTTAATCGCCCAATATGCTTTATGCTTCAATTGTACTAGTAAGTGACAAGTCTTTTAAAAAATCAGTGTGTAAGGAGCCATTCTAATAGGAGTCTTATAAGTAGTCATGTAAGCCCATAATGCGGTATCTAGTCTAGTGGACCAATCTACTCTACTTGGGTTTACATTATTTTCAAGTATTTGTTTAATCTCTCTATTAGAAACTTCAGCTAACCCACTAGTTTGCGGATGATAGGCAGTAGAGATTCTATGAATAATATTAAACTTCTCTGCCAATCTCTGAATATATTTATTCTTAAAATGGGATCCTCCATCAGTGATAATCATTCTAGGCATTCTGTATCTAGTGAAAATATTTTTCATTAAAAATCTTGGAACACTTTTAGCATCACAATGAGGTAAGGCTTGTGCTTCAATCAATTTAGAAACGTATTCTACTGCAATTAATAAGTATAAGTTCCCAAATGAAGGAATAAATGTTCCCATGAAATCTAATCCCCAAACATCAAAGATCTCAACTTCTAATATGAAATTTAGAGGCTTTTCATTTCTTCTAGATATATTGCCTACTAGTTGACATCGATCACAAGTTTTTAGGTATTTATAAACATCTCTAAAGATATTAGGCTAATAAAATCTAGCTTGTAAAATTTTATAAGTAGTTTTATCAATCCCAAAATGTCCTCCAAATTCAGAATCATGACATTTCTGAATGATCAGCTCAGTTTCTGCATAATTTACACATCTACTCATAATCAAATCCATACATTATTTATATAAATAAGGCTCATCCCAAAAATATGCTTTCGCATGATGAATGAATTTTCTTTGTTGTTGCAATGTCAGTATAGGTGACAAAATATCACTGACAATATAGTTAACAATATCGGCATACCATGGTATTTTCCTGTTATTAATATTATAAAGTTGTTCATCAGGGAAACTGTCTATAATTTCACTGGCAGTGTCAGATAATTCATGGTTCTCTAATCTTGACAAATGATCAGCAATTTGATTATCAGTTCCCTTTCTATCAATAACTACAAGATCAAATTCTTGCATCAAAAGTATCCATCTAATCAACCTTGGTTTGACATCCCTCTTTTGCATCATATATTTAATAACAGAGTGATTAGTGTGCACAACACATTTATCTTCAATTAAATAAGATCTAAATTTATCCAAAGCATACACAATGGCTAGTAACTCTTTTTCAGTAATAGTAAAGTTACTTTGAGCATCATTAAGAGTTTTACTAACGTAGTATATAACTTTAAAAAACTTTTCATATATTTGTCCAAGGACAACTCCAATAGCATAATCACTAGAATCACACATCAGTTTAAATGGTTTCTCCTAGTTAGGTGAAACTATAATAGGGGCCGTGATTAATTTTTTCTTTAATAACTCAAAGGCATTTAAACAGCTTTCAGTAATTTCAAATTTCTTATCATTTTCTAAAAGTTGGCATAGAGGTTTGGTAATTTTTGAAAAATCTTTAATAAGATGCCTGTAAAAAAAATGTCCAAGAAAACTCCTAACCTCTCTTACGTTAGTAGGAGGCGTTAGTTTAGATATAACTTGAATTTTTGCAGGGTCTGCTTCCATACCATCTTCCGAAATTTTATGCCCTAATACAATTCCTCCTGCAACCATAAATTGACATTTCACCTAGTTCAAAACTAAGTTACTTCTTTCGCATAACTCCAAAAATTTTTCAAGATAATTTAAGCATCCATCAAATGATGTTCCAAATACAGAGAAATCATCCATAAATACTTCCAGCCCATAGTCAATTAACTTACTAAATATGGACATCATACATCTCTGAAATGTTGCAAGTGCATTACATAGTCCAAAAGGCATTCTTCTAAACGCAAAATTTCCAAAAGGACTAGTAAATGTTGTCTTTTCTTGATCCTCAGGAGCAATAGGAATATGATGGTAACCAATATATCCATATAAAAAAAATATTTGTGCCCAGCAAGTCTATCTACTATTTGATCTAAAAAGGGTAAAGGGAAGTGATCTTTCCTGGTGGCAGTGTTTAATTTTCTATAATCAATGCATATATGCCATCCAGTAACTTGTCTCATAAGTATTAATTCATTATTTTCTTTTGTTTCAACAGTCACTCCTCCTTTCTTAGGAACACAATGAATTGGACTTACCCACGCACTACCTGAAATAGGATATATAATTCCAATGTCTAACTATTTCAAAATTTCCTTGTTAACTACTTCTTTCATCATTGGATGTAATCTCCTTTGTGGATAAACTCTTGATTTATATTGTTCATTTAATATAATTCTGTGCATACAGATCGAAAGACTGATTCCCTTAATATCAGCTAAGATCCTACCAAAAGCTTTTTTATATCTTTTCAATGTATCTAACAGTCTTTACTCTTGCAAATCATTTAATTCTGAAGATATAATAACAAGTAATGTAGATGAGTCTCCCAAAAACACATATTTCAAGTGGCTAGGCAATACTTTCAACTCAAGTTTAGGTGGTTTTATAATTGATGGATATAGATTCTTATCAGCACTTTTTGTAATATCTAACATCTCAAATCTTTCTTAAACATAATCTAATTCTTCATTTTCTAATTCTTCCAAAATAACTTCATCACTCTCTTCAAATTCTTCTTTCTCTTCAAAATGTTCTTTGAAATGTTCCTTTAATAGATGTTCACTAATTTCCATGCAAAAAAATTCATTATCTCTTTCAACAGCAGGGTATTTCATAGATTTTACAATGTTAAAAGTCATTTCTTGATCGTTAACTCTCATCGTTAGTTCTCCTTTTTGAACATCTATCATAGCTTTTCCAGTAGCTAAAAATGGTCTCCCTAAAATGATAGGTATTTCTTTATTCTCCTCCATATCTAAAATAATGAAATCCACAGGAAAGAAAAATTTATCAACTTTTACTGCACATCTTCTATAACACCCTTAGGATATGTAACTGAACGATCTGCTAACTGAAGAGTTACAGAAGTATGTGACACTTCTCCTAATTCTAATCTTTTGAAAATTGATAGAGGCATAAGATTAGTGCTGGCTCCCAAATCGCATAAAGCTCTTCCATAAAATTTTTCACCGATAGCACAAGGTATAGTGAAACTACCAGGATCTTTTAATTTTTTAGGAAGCTCTTTCTGAATAATTGCACTACACTCTTCTCTAAGTACAACAATTTCATTATCCGTGAACTTCCTTTTCTTGTTCAGAATATCTTTCATAAATTTCACATAATTGGGCATTTGCTCTAAAGCTTCTACGAAGGGAATGTTTACCGTTAACTTCTTAATAATTTCTAAAAATTTAGAAAATTGTTTATTCTATTTGTGTTGCTTCAAGCTTTGAGTAAACGGTGATGGAGGTTTCTCCACAATAATTCTCGTTGGTGTAAATGGATACTCTAAATCTGGGTACTCACGATCCTTTTCTTTTTTGGTATCCACTTTCTCTTTTTCAGTTTCAGTTTCTTTTTGTGCCCTTGTCTCCAAATCTTTTCCGCTTCGTAATTGTATCGCTTTTGTCTGTTCTTTTCTGTGATCTTTAGGATTTGGTTCCATAGTACTAGCAAAAGTTCCTAATGTTTGGTTACTGAGCACAGTAGCAAAATGCCCTAATTGGTTTTCAGTATTCTTAATAGCAGTTCCTTGATTTTGTAATTGATTTACTTGAATTTGAAATTGATTTCCTTGATTCTGCAATTATTGACCCATGTTTATCATCTGCTCTTCCATAGACAACTTCTTCTCCTTAATTTGAGTGTTATTATTAAATCTTGGGGGATAAGAAGGTCTATAGTTTACGTTTCCTTGGTTGGATGAATTTCTTAATGGGTTCAACGGGTTTGTTTGCCCATTGTTGATTTGTAGAATAATCGTTATTCCAATTAAAATTTGGATGATTCTTCGAACTTGGGTTATAATAGTTTGAATAAGGGTTGTTGGGTTTATTAATAGCGTTTAAAGTCTTATTGAAGGTTGAACAACCATAAATTGCCCAGATGAATTCAATTCCATCGTAGGAGGTGTTGGAGAATAATTCATCCCATAATGATCTAATTTCTTTGATATTGCAGCAATCTGTGAAGATAACAAAGATATTGCATCAGAATTATGGATACTAGCTACTCTTTTAGGATTTACCCGTTCAAAGGGCCATTGAAAATTGTTGGTAGCCATCTCTTTTATTAATGGATGGCCTCATCAAAAGGTTTTTACATTAACGAACCACCAGTCGCAGCATCTATAATCGATCTAAGTGATCCCACAAATCTATTATAAAAAGTTTGAATTATCAACCAATTTGGTAGTGAATGATGAGGGCATTTCCTAACAAGATCTTTAAATCTCTCCCAAGCTTCGTATATTAACTCTCCATCAATTTGACAGAACGATGTTATGTCATTTCTAAGTTTAGCAGTTTTGGATGGCGGGAAATATTTGGATAGAAATTTCTGTGAGAGTTCTCCCCAAGTCCTAATAGATCCTGGTGCTAACGAATTTAACCACATCTTAACCATATCCCTCAGTGAAAAAGGAAAAAGTCTAAGTCTAACAGCATTATTTAAAACTCTATCATATTTTAAAGTAGCACACAGTTCTAAAAAACTAGTGAGGTGTAAATTATGATCTTCATTTGGTGTACCTCCAAATTGATTGTTCTGTACTATTTGGATAATAGCAGGTTTAAGCTCAAATGAATTAGTAGCTACATCAGGATTTTGGATAGATAAGTGAATGTCATCTACTGTAGGATTTGCATAATCTCATAGTGGTCTAGGTTGGTGTTCATTCTCTATTCCTTGATTGTTCTCGTTGTTTTCCATTGTATCAGAATTTCTAGGTTCTCTTCTCAATCTTCTAATCTTTATAACAGTGCATTCTAATTCTGAATAGTAGGGTATAAGATTTTTAGGTCCAAATTTACGCATATAATTTGAAATGAGTACACAGTAAAACAATTACTAAGTATGAAATAAATTTGCAATTCAAGTAAAAATTTTCTAATAATCCTAATTTGTTAGTTACTCTAATTGTAATTTTTGTTTACTCATTCCCCGACAAAGACGCCAAAAACTTGGCCGATACTTTATATATGCTTAAGAATAGAAGTATTTAATACTGCTGTTAAAAGATTTAATTCCTCAGCAACTATACCAAAACTTAATAACAGTTATAGATTCGATAAATATGAATGTAATAAATATTCAATAATTATAAAGGCACACTTATCAACTGCAAGTATACGTATCGCTCAAGTAATATAGGGCTCTAATGGAGTCCTAGATATCGATCCCACAGGGAGTAATATTAGAACTACGAACTAAAACTTTAGAAAAATAATACTTTAATCACAACAATGAAATTCAATTTACTTATCTCTCACTAATAGGAAATTGAAATAAATATGTAATTTTAATAACTATTAAATAACTAATTATACTAATGAAAGTTCAAATGTGATATTCAATATATAAGAAAGCATCCTTCTTCTTGTCAATAAATTATAGTGAATGGATAAAATGAATTTGTTCACATTATATTGTGCCAAATAGGAGCATACTTGGAGCATACCTATTCTTTACCCTTTGGTCCAGGAATAAAGAACATTGATTAATCCTACACTTGTTTACTAAACCTATGGCTAGGCTGGGAGGATACCGACTCTCACTTCGGACCTCCCACGTTCCCCTTACCTGAGGGCTAACGTCTACACTTCAACACCCAAATGATAGGACCGATTTGGGGTTTTTATTCTGTCACTCTAAAATCTCTAATTCTACGCTCGATAATATTATTCCCTATTTATTTGCACCCAACTTCTAAGGGCTTTTACCTCCCCGAATCTTGGATGTAATCTTCAGTTTAGTTGTAAAATTCAACATATTTTAACAAATCAATTGGCCAGATTGAAAGTAAATTAAGATCAAAGTGAAAGAGTCATCAAAATTTCTTAAACATTTTCATGGCTTCACCAATTCAAATCACCATTTCACAAATCTCAAGAGAAGGAGAAAGACAGAGAAAACTACTGAGATCTCATGGGGAAAACACAACAAAACTCGGACTTGATATATAAAATTAAGGTCATACAAACTACAAAAATAAATAAACTTATCTCTAATTTCTCCCCAAGAAAACTCCTCAAAGTTCCTCTGAATCTCTTCCTTTTTTTATAGCACACAAAATTCCTCTTCGAAGCAGCAAGGAGGAAGAAATCTCTCACTTTCCCTCCACTCGCACAATCTCTCAAAGAATTTCTCACACTTCTTAACACTCTAGAAAACACTAAAGGAACCTTTCTAACCTCTAGGAACTCTCCCCCTCTTTTCAGATTTCGGCCAAAATCTTCTTTTAAAGTTGTGGATGAGCTTTCCCAAGAGTTGCCTAAGCATCTCTTCAAAATTTGTACTTATCCAAAGCCTGATCGGTCATAACCGCCGAGCTGACCATCGGTGGCCTCGAGGGCTCCATCAGTGGATCTTCGTAATGAATTAATTCTGGAGTCTCGGGAAAAAAAGGACCAAAATGCGAAGAATTGAATAGTATATTTATATTATTACATGTTTGTCTATGTAATTTGAACTTTACATTTGCTTTGCTTTAGAATTATGCTTTTAGATCTGTGTATAGTTGATATTAAGCATAGGATGTTTTGTTTTCAGCATTTTGAGTGTTGTGGCTTGGATTGCGACGCAGAATTAATGTATTGAGGTTGAGAAAATACTAAACTTTGGTGTGTTATGTCACGTATATTGTACCCCTTGGAATTTTTATATAAATGTGATGTTTTTTGTTGTGAAAGTTTATTTATGATAAATACATCATTTAATCACTTAAAATTATGTCTATGATGATTCAACAAATGTCGTTGAGGCTTGAAATTGATCAAAATCGAAAAAATCCTGAAATTAAACCAAATCAATAGAGCCCGCCGACGACGACGGATTTTTCTAGAGAGTTATTTTCAATTTTCAATTGAGCGCGCTGACAGCGTAGAACACCCCACCGACAGCGAGTTCGCGAAAAGACACGTTTGACCGCAGTTTTGACCAGTCGACCGCCACTATTCATCATCTCCTTCCTCCTAAAAATGCAATTTTCGAATTAGGGATTGTGAGATCTTGGATTAAGAGACAATTTCAAGGCTTTTTGATATCGGATTTGATCATCTCTAGGTAAGAGCTTCACTCCAAACTGCAAATATTTGATTTTCACTATGGATTTCTTCCACATTGACGAGATCCAAAAAATTTGAAAATGTGAAGAAAATAGTGGGAAGAAATTCATGGAATTTAGTGTTGAACTCTTAGAATTATATTTGGAAGCCATTACTTGAATATTTGAAGTATATTTTGGAATTTTTTTATGATTGTGACTAGATTGAAATGGCTCCACATCAAAAGAGATGACTTGAGTTTGACAAGTCTCGCTTCGTCAATGTTAAGGCTCAATCAAGATTTACTTCAGTATTTGAAGGAAAGAAGTGTATACAAGATCGAGTTTTTGAAAGTCCGAGAGGAGAAATTGAACGTGTTATTGTCGAGCGGAGGTGGGAAAAATTCTGTTACACCACCAATAAGGTTGTTGCAAATATTGTGAAGGAATTCTATGCCAACGTAATCTATTCTGAAGATGGAATCGTTCAAGTATGGGAATTTCCTGTTGAATTTAATGCCACACGCATTAACACCTTTTACAAAGTCCCAGACTCTTATAGCTGCCACTATGAATCTTTCAGTACTATGGAAGACCCCATGAATGATGTGATCAACTTTCTCACTGATGGGAAAGGAATGTGGAAAATTAAACAATGAGAACGGGTAAAATTTTCTACTTCCATGTTGAATGACACCTCTAAGGTGTGGCACTATTTTATTTCCTCTAGTCTGTTACCAACTTACCACCATAGTGAGGTAACTAGAGATAGAACTATTCTGAAATTTTGTATTCAGAATAATAGAAATATAAGTGTGGGCAGAATTATTTTTAAGAATACATTGACTACGACAAGAAGTAAAATAAGTGGAGGTCTAGGACATCCTGGTCTTATTTATGCGCTTTGCTGACTTTCTAGAGTGGAAGCTGAAGGAGATGAGGAATGGGTTCACCCTATAAATCCCATTAGTAAAGCTAATTTGAAAACTTATGAATCCCATGAGAAATGGAGAGCTGGAAGTAGGAGTCAAGAACCTTCTACTAGTAGAGATGTACCCTCTAAAAGTTATGACCTTCCACCTTCGAGTTCCCCTACTTGATTGATTTGATGATGAGTTGACCTTGCAGCAGAAGAGCATAGAATTAATAAATGAAAGGATTAGAGGTTTAGAACGTCGATATGATTACGATAGTGAGTACCTTCAAAGGCATTCAAATTTTGAGATAGCTTATTATGAAGCTCAAACCCGACACTACGGGGGTGAGCCTGATGTTACCGTCCCTGAGTGCCCTCGATATACTCAGTATCTGCCCGGTCAACCTGCTGATCAAGGAGACAAAAATAGTTTAAGATTTTGATATCTAAAAGTAATTGATGTACTCATACTTGTACTTTTATTTTTGTGATCTTTTGTAATAGAAATGGATGCTTATGTGTATTTAGACTTTCATTTTTATTATTTAGTTGTACTTGGATAATTTTAATTATTGTTAGAAAGTTAGTGTGGTAGTTAAATTTGCATGTGTGGTATAATAGATGTTGAGTAGCATTTTATAATGTAATGTTATTTTTATTTCACATTCTAATTGTAATTGTTTTGTTTAGTATTGTGATTGTGTTAGGAAATATGACGTTTATTTATTATTTTAGTTTTATACTTATTTCAAAATTTCATTACCCACATATTTCTCTAATGATTTATATGTGTAGAAAGCTCCTAATATTACAAACCAGGCGAGGTAGAAATTTTGAGAAGGCCTGTAAAAGTTCAGAATCACGAAAATGCCTAAAATACTGAGGTATGATTTATATTTAGAGTTTTTTTTTTCCACCTGTATCATTCTATATTGAAAAATTTAAGTTTGGGGGAGGGAAGAAAAAGATTAACTATTACATGTCCTCTGTTTAAATATTTTCAAAAATTATTTATATGATTTTATGTAGTGAATTTAATTCAAGTAACTATATTTTGTAGCTATTTAAATGTTATGATAGATTTAAAGAAATATTTTTGTAATGAAAATTAATTTTGTAACTTAAGATATTTAGTATAATAGAATAAGACTATAGTTAACTATTTAAAGTAAATGAAACTATATTTTGAAGTATTAAGAATCTGGAAATTCATTTGAGAATAAAATATTAGGGCTCAATGATGTAAAAACTATGAAATATTTATAAGGTAAAGGAATGCTTTGAGTTTCAAATTTAGGGAAAGAAATGTGATGTTCAAAATTGTTAAAGGCTATCTAGATATAGTAATCCTCACTTGAAAAAGGAAAAAGAAATAATTGAAAACAATCCTTGAAAAGAAAAGAAAAATATATAAGATTGAAAGCAATCCAAATGAAAAAGAGAAGAGAAATAAAAAAAATTATTATGGAAGTGAGGAGAAGCTTGAGGATATGCCTAATCAAAATTTGGCTTCACTGGACCTACCTAAATGGAAAACCTAAATACATTCTTGAACATATATTTATGGATTAGATCTTTTACTAGTAGTGTTCCCATGAAATTCCTATCCTTTCGATATTCTAAGTGACTTAATATTGCAATATATAGTCATTCTTGAAATCAATAGAAGACTAGAACTCTTAAACTTGATGACTAGATAATCTGGTAGCTACAAAGTTAATTTACTTACTAGAATTTTTTCTGAAAATCTCACTATGATATTTATCTAACTCAAACTTTTAGTATTTCTGAATTAAAACTTTACTACAATAGATCATAACTTTTATATAGCACTAAAATTACTTGAGGACAAGTAATAGTTAAGTTTGGGGGATTTTGACCAAAGGATAATATGTTAAGATTTTCATACCTATTTTATACTATTTTTGATGATATTACACTTTAAAGGAAGATATTTTTGATGTTTTGTTGCAGGAATGAGGAATTAGGGTCATTGGAGCAAAAATATGCGAGAAGGAGCGAATTTAGAACAAAAAGGACCAAAATGTCAAGAATTGAACTAGGGCGCCGACGGCGAGATTTTTCTGAGACTCCAGAAATAATTCATTTAGAAGGTCCGCTGACGGCGCCCTCGAGGCCGCCGATGGCCAGCTCGCTGGTTATGTCCAATTAGGCCTTGGATGAGGACAAATTTTGAAGGAGTGCTTAGGCAACTCTTGGGAAAGCTCATCCAAAACTTTAAAAGAAGATTTTGTCTGAAAGTTAGAGAGGTCCTGGAGGTTAGAGAGGTTTCATTAGTGTATAGAAAATTTATAAGAGTATTAAAATTATGAGGATTTCTTCAAGATACTGTACGAGTGGAGGGAAAGTGAGAGATTTCTTCCTCCTTGCTGCTTCAATGAGGAATTATGTGTGCTGTAAAGAAAGGAAGAGATTCAGAGGAACTTCAAGGAGTTTTCTTGGGGAGAAATTAGAGATAAGTTTATTTGCTTTTATATATGAATTCCTAGTTTTCTTGTGTTTTCCCCATGAGATCTGAGTAGTTTTCACTGTCTTTCTCCTTGTCCTGTGATTTGTGAAATGGTGATTTGAATTGGTGAAGCCATGAAAATGTTTAAGAAATTTTCATGATCTTTTCACTTTGATCTTAATTTACTTCCAATCTGGCCAATTGATTTGTTAAAATATGTTTACTTTTGCAATTAAAGTGAATGTTACATCCAAGATTCAGGGAGGTCAAACCCATTGGAAATTGAGTGTAAATAAAGAGGGAAATAATATTATCGGACGTAGAATTGGAGATTTTAGAGTGACAGACTAAAATCCCCAATTCAGTCCTATCATTTGATTACTGAAGTGTAGATGTTAGCCCTCAGGCGAGGGGAACGTGGGAGCTCCAAAGTGACAGTCGGTAACCTCCCAGCTTAGCCGCAGATTCAGTAAGCAAACGTAAGATTAGTCAATGTTCTTTATGTCTGGACCAAAGGGTAAAGAAAAAGTATGCTCCTATTTATCACAATACAAATTGAACTGATTCACTTTATCCATTCACTATAACTTCTTAACAAGGAGAACGATGTTTCTTATATATTGAATATCACATTAAAAACCTCATTAGTATAATTAGTTATTTAAGAGTTATTAAGAAAATTACATATTTATTTCATCTTCCTATTAGTGACAGATAAGCAAATTGAAGTTTTTTATTGCGATTAAAGTATTGCTTTTCTAAAATCTTAGCTCATAGCTTCTAATCTTTCTCCCTATGGGATCAATATCTAGGTCATCATTAGAGCCTTATATTACTTGAGAGATATGTATACTTGCGTTGATAAGTGTGACTTTACAATTATTGAATTTTTTTTACATCCATCTTTATCAAATCTATAAGTGATATTAAGTTTTGGTACAGTTGCTGAGGAATTAAATCTTTTAGCAGCAGTATTAATTACTTATATTTTTACGCATATATAAATTTGGGTTCAGGTGTTATGAAAACTTTATAGAAGAAATTCCGATGAAGGTGGAGATGAAGCTCCACCCCTATTTAAAACGACATCAACAAAAGTTTGAGAAACCAACAGCATATTCAAAACTTGAAGCACGACAAAACTAAAAAAACACTCAGCAAAAGGGAAAAG
>NEWO01000337.1:81442-112617 GCA_003013225.1 Phalaenopsis aphrodite | reverse complement strand
CAGTAAAAATGGCACCATAGGGTTTAGACATGTGTTCGGGCAAGTACATTGATTTGACCCTCTTATTATCTCTTTAAAAGCTTTTTTCAAAAATTTACCCATGGGATAAATATCAAGCTTAACCATGGGTTGATGGCTGGCTTGGAACTCAACCCTAGGGTCTAAGGTGAGTCAAGGTAGAGCTCATTTGATCATACCAAGCTCAATTGGTTTGGATTTGGTCATAGTTCCAAAAAGGTGCATATGGCCAAATCTTGTGTTTGGAATAAATTAGGCATGCCAATTGGCCCAATTAAATATTTCATTTGGTGTAAAAGATCATGAGGAACAACTTTCATAAAGGGTGAAAGTCATTTTGAGGTCAATTGGTTAATCAATTTGGTGGATTTTTGATTTTTGACCCATTTTAAGCATATTGGGCTAAGTTTGGGTCAAACTTGGGCTAGCCATGCGCTAAGCTCAAATTGAATGTTGTGGTTGGTGAAGAACATCATTATGAACAACTTTCATGAAGGATGAAAGTTGTTTTGAAGTTGATTTGGTAGTCAATTTTAGATGAGTTTTAATGGATTTGGATTTAGACTTAAGTTAAGCATGTAGGGCTAAAATTAGGTCAAACTTGAGCTAGCTTTGGGCTAAGCTCAAATTGATTGTTGTGTTTTGTGTAAAACATCATTATGAACAATTTTCATGAAGGATGAAAGTTGTTTTGAAGTTGATTTGATGGTTAATTTGAATAGATTTTGATGGATTTGGGTTTAGACTTAAATTAAACCCTTATGGGTCAAATTTGGGTCTAACTTGAGCTAGCTTTGGGCTAAGCTCAAATTTATTGTTGTGTTTGGTCAAAAATGACCTTATAAAGAATTTTCAACAAAAATTGGATGCCAATTTGAGATCTAAGGCATTCAATTTTTTGAGATTTGGGGTGTTAGCCAAATTTGGGGCTAATTTGGGGATTTTGTCAAAGATGGTCATATTGACCAAATTGGACCAAGGTGTAGTTGGAAAAAATGAAATTGGGAATATTTTAGATTTATTAATTTATTGGGAATTTTTGGAATTTTTTGGATTTTGGGTCATGGAGGGGTATCTTGGTAATTTGGCCATTTTTAGAAATTGTGACAAATTTGGATGTATCCAAGGTGTTTGAAATGGGTTTTGATCAATTTTTGGTATTTTGGCAAAATTTGGGAATATTAGCCATATTTGGGTCCCAAGGGCAGTTAGGTAATTTGGAGGTGCCTAGGGGCAAAAGACCAAGTTAGGCATTTCACATAGAATTGGATAAATATCCATTCTAAATGAACCATGGATTAATGTATTGTGAAGATATGGTGTACCCTAGTTCCAAGTCAACACCCAGGGTCGACCCTAAAGCCAAGTAATCCTATAGGGATTCTTCTTGAATTCTCTTATAATGATCTTACTTACTAAATACTAGAGGTTAAGATCAATATGTGGAATTTCAAGTTGAGTAAAAAGAAGAGTTTTGAATTTCTAATGGTGGGGTACCTCTTCTAATTTTCTAAGACTAGTTAATAGGAAAGTCCTATGGCTAGACCTAGGCTACTGAAGAAGTTTTCTAGACCTCAACCAAAAGTGAGGTCAACACTCAAGTCCCTGGTTTTTTGTGGAGTTTACTGTTCCATTGCTCTGAACTGGTTGGCTAGCTTCTGTTTTTGTGTTAGGTCTCTTCTAGCCTTTCTTTCTTGCTCGGGGAAGATTACGTTTCCACCATTGGAGATTTGATTGAAGGTTAGTGATTCTATGTGAGATTTGGCCTTTCCCGAGATAATCTAAAATTTGAAGTTTACTTTGGTTTGTTGGAGCTCTTGCTCTGGGGTTCCTCAGTCCTTTTGAACTTTTTTCTAATGGTTACTCCTATTGATATTGTGACTGATGCTCAGTGGTCTAAGGCCACTTATGCTAGTGTTGTGGGTAAATATGTTGTTACCCTTAGTGGTCCTGATCACTTAGTTTTCCCTCAAGATTTTTATGATACTGCTGCTGGGAAGGGAAACAACCCTTGCATTCACCCTTTGGGTTCCAAAGAAGGTGAACCTGGTATATATTTCTCTCCCCAAAAAATTCAGAATCTGAATGAGTAAGTGAAATTCACTTTAGTGGGAAAATTCCAACTTGGTCACCCAAAAATGGAATTGGTCAAAAACTTATTTGATTCTTTAAAATTTAATGGAGATTGGCAGATTGGAATACTTGATGGTAGACACTTGCTCATCCAACTATCAGGTGAAGAAGACTATGCAAGATTGTTTGCAAAACAATCTCTTCATATTGGAGGTACCATGATGAAGATTTTGAATTGGGAACCTGGTTTTGATCCTAGCAAGGAGCCACCTTTAGTTCCCCTTAGGTTTATGTTATGTGGCCTTCCACTTCAATATTTTAACCTCAATGCTCTTTTCAATATTGGATGTGCACTAGGGAGACCTTTGAAGGTAGATGCCCCCACATATAACAAAGCAAGACCTGCTATAGCTAGAATCCTCTTAGAGAGAGATATTACTCTCCCTAAAATCAAAAGGCTCTAGATTGGTTTTGACATAGATGGGTTCTGGTAGAATGTGGTGTCAGAAAAGAAACCTTATTATTCCCACCATTGCAAGATGTTTGACACACCAAAGATAGATGTTTCAGGCTTCACCCTCCTCTAAATAGAAATGTGCATACTCAGGAAACGATCAGTCAGTCTGCTGCTTAAGAGCCCACACTATGTGCGGAACCAACTCCAACAGTTAATAAGGAAGATATATTGGGAACATCAAAAAGCTCCACAGCTCCTTTTGGCTCCAATGCTCCTACATACACATCCCCCAGATACTTTAGGGAGGAGTTAAATGATGTTAACATTATTACCCCTCAAACTTCAAATTACTCATATAGTGGAGTTGAGACAATCAAGGAGGAAAACTAGATTGATTTCACTGTCTTAGAAGCCCCTGAGAAAAGGGAAATGGCTGAGATGAAGCTCTTATTGGAGGAGGAATGGCAAATACAAAAATCTAAGAAAAAGAAAAAAAAACTTTTTGAAGTTTAGAAACTAATAGAAGGGACCAATATGAGCACAAGTGTCTTGACGATGGTTGGGCCTTCTCCCTCTAGAGGAAAGACCAGATCAACATCTCAACCCTCCCTCCATATTAATCACCCCCATGATTAATTTATTGTGTTGGAATATAAGAGGCATTGCCCATCCTCAGTCCTTAAAAAGGCTGATCTATCTCAACAAAAAATACAAGCTTTGTTGTTTAACTATACTGGAACCTATGGTTCAAAAAAATCCTCAAAGAATTAATCCTCAAAGAATTATTAGTAAGTTCCATGGATTTTCACATTATAATAATAAGAATAACAAAACATGGTTCTTTTATAGGAAGGAAATACAGTGGAATATCAAACTGGACCATCCACAGTTTATACATCTCTCTCCTGATTCAAGACCATTTGGAATTTGCAACTTTCAGCTATGATGGCTGTCATAAAGAGGATAGACAAGAGCTTTGGGAGTGCTTACAACTTATCAATGTAAATATGAACTCTCCTTAGATGGTTGGGGGAGATTTCAATTGCATCACATCTGTTGCTGAGAAATATGGGGGGAGATTCCCTAATCCTTCCAGAATGACTCTCTTCAACGATCAGATACAAAAAGCTGGTCTGTTCGATTTGGGTTACCAAGGTCCTAAGTTCACTTGGAAGAGGGGTAAAATGTGGGAAAGACTTGACAGGGTGCTGGTGAATGACTGCTCGTATAAACATTACCTTTTCACTTATGTTACTCACCTAACCTTCACTGGGTCTGATCACAGGCCTCTTCTCATATCTATTACCTTCTCAAGCAATAATATTTGTCATCTTTTTTTCAGATATTTAAATATGTGGTCCACTCATCCTCTATTTGTCAGTTGTGTAGCCTTAAATTGGGTTGGTATTTACCTTTTTGATCCTTTCATTAAACATAGCCTCCTGCATTTGAAACTGAGCAAAGCTTTAAGAAAGTGGGGTTGGGATACTTTTGGGAATATCTTTTCTAATGCTTTAAATGTTGAAAAAGGAAGTTGAGAAATTTGAAGTTGTTGTTCAAAATGGAATTGTCATAGATTCTGATCTACTCGCTGCCCAAACTAATCTCCTAAATGCTATTGATAACCAAGATTTGATACTTAAACAAAAGGCTTCTATTAACATATTTTTCGAAGGTGACAAGAATACAAAATTTTACCATGCTTTAAATTAGGTGCAAGAGAAAATGTAACACTATACAGTCTATTTACACATCTGAGGGAAGCTGGCTCAATGATAATGAGCACATTGCTATGGATGTTGTCAAGTACTACAACTCCTTGTTAAATTCTTTTGTTGATCTAAAGACAACTATTGAAAACAACTATTTTACAGAAGAAATTTGAATTCACTATTCACCTCATGCTCACTGGCCCCCCTTTTGATACTGAAATTTGGGAAGCTTTAAACACCATTGAGAGCTCTAAATTTGCTGGCCCAGATGGATATACTGCTGATTTTTATAAAAAAAGCTTGGCATATTATTAAAAGGGAGGTGATTGAGGCTATCAGAAGTTTCTTTAAAGGTAGTAATCTACCTAGCTATTTTAGATATTCTTCTATTGTGTTAACTCCAAAAGGGATCTGCAAAAGAGTTGGGATCATTATAGACCTAGCAGCCTCACTTCTGTAATCAGTAAACTTACTAGTAAGATCATTGTTAGAAGACTTCTACCTCATCTTGACAAGATTATCTGCCCAAACCAAACAACCTTTATTAAAGGGAGTTCAATTACTGATAATGTGTTGCTGGCATAGGAGTTGATTCTGGATCTGGATAAAATCAGTATGGCTATAATCTTATCTATAAACTTGATAAAAAAAGCCTATGACTCAATTGATTGGAAATTTATCTTGGAGATCCTTGTTGTCATGGAGTTTAAACATGATTTCTGTAACCTCATTCATAGGTGGCTCATTAATACTAACCACTCTATTCTTATTAATGCAAGGCCTGGGGTTCCTTCTCAGCTGTAGAGGACTTAAGCGGGGAGACCCACCCTCCCCCACAAACTTTATTCTTAATATGGATAATTTTTCTAGAATGCTTGACAGGTTCATCCTCAATCAATAGTACTCCATATATCATCATAAATCCACAATGGCTATATCTCATCTCATATATGCTGATGATGTCATGATTTTTTCTATTGTCCATAAAAATTCAGTCAAGAAAGTCTGTTAGTGTCTGAAGCAGTTCCAAGGTTACTCTAGGATGGTGTTTTGCCTTGAAAAATGCCAACTGATTTTCAAGACAAGGACATCATCCAATTGCAAATAGTGGGTTTCTGAATATACAGGTTTCTCCTTTGCAAAAGTCCCTTTTAAATACTTAGGGGTTTGTCTTATTTGGGGGTGGTCTAAATTAATCCAATTTGATGAAGTGTTTCAAAAGATTCAGAATCTTTAATCTGGCTGGTCTCACTCTTCCCTATCTAATGGGGGCAGAATAACACTTCTCAAAAGCATTTTAACTACTTTTCCATCATATATTCACTAAACCACATATATGAATAAAAGCACTCAGATTCAGTTGGAAAGAGTATTTAACAGATTTTTGTGGGTAGGTCAAAGGCAGCAGCTCCACTGGGCTTCTTGGTAAAAGGTTGCTAAACCTACATGGCTAGTGGAATAGGTTTCAAAGGACTTCAACAACTCATCCAGATCAACTTCTGCAAAATGTGGATCGATTTCAGAGCTCAAACTTCCTTTCGGGATAAGTTCATGAAGGGTAAATATTGCAAGGGACAACACCGCTCTCTCAACACCAAGAAATTGGGTGACTCTAGAATTTGGACAAACATGCTTAGAATCAGACACCTTGTTGAGGATATGTACATTTGGGATTTGGGGAATGGTCAAGTGAATTTCTGGCTGGATCACTGGTGCCCGAAGTACTAGCTATGGGTTCCCCCCACCAACTTCAACCCACAACTTTCTATGTTTGATTTTTGGGATGGAGACTCCTGGTCAATTTCTAAGCTCTAATCCATTCTGCAGGATCCTCATCTTTCTCAAGTTACCAAAGTCAATTTTGATAAGAGTAGGAAAGACAAAATTATTTGGCATAGTTATGTTAATCAAATTTTGGCTAAAGAAATTTATGTCAAACTTTGTTGTTGGGAACAGGTCCCTTGGGGTGAAGCCATTTAGAATAGATTCATTTCCCCCTTTATGTCTTTCTTCTGTTGGAGGCTCTTCAACAATTTACTGCCCACTGATGATATACTCAAACTGTAAGGTGTCCCTCTAGATGTTATCTCTGTCAAAAGTATGAGGGGAACATTAACCATCTTTTCTTTAACTGTAAGTTTGCTCAAGAAGTTTGGAAAGAGCTTTTAACTAAGATTAAGGTGGATGGCTTTGCTATGGAATTGTTCAATCTCAAAGTTGGGTGGCATAGCTGGAAAAGAAGTAAATGTGAATCTATTCCTTTTATTGTTTCCTGGTTCCTCTGGACGAGCAGAAACAACACAAAACACGAAGACAAATAGAGTCAAAATACCACGGTCACCAGAAACTGTGCTGCTTACTTAATCAAGTTGATTCAGTTCAACAACTTCACTAATATTAGTATTTTTCAGATCACAATGACCAGAGGAAATCACAAGATTGAGAAAACTTTTGGAAACCTCCTGAACAGTATACCATGAAGATTAATACTGATGGTAGTTTTTCTGATTGTGGTGCGGGGGTAGGGGGAGTTTTCAGGGATTCCTTTAGCAAATGTTTATTGTTCTTCCATGCCCCTACCGAGGCAAAAGATGCACTGGAGGCAGAACTAATTGCAGTTTTCTAGGCTTTAACTTTTGGCTTAAAAGCTGCAAGGTATAAACTTTGGATTGAGGTGGACTCTCTACAACTCATCAACTTTCTGAATTCTGAGAAGCTGTCCTCTTGGCACCACATACATTGGAAACAAAAAATCTGGAACTTCAATAAGATCTTTAAATTCAATATGACATTTATCTACAGAGAAGGTAACCAACCTACAAATTAGCTAGCCAGACAAGGTCTTTACACTAATTCTATATCTGTTGCAACCAAGCCCCCCACTCCACTTGCTCTCCTACTGCATGGTGATACAATGGAGACTCCCTCCTTAGAACTAAAGCTAATCATTTCAATGGTCTCTAGCCATATTTCGTTTTTGGTTTTCTTTTTTGAGCATATATATATATATATATATATATATATATATATATATATATATATATATATATATATATATATATATATATATATATATATATATATATAAGTTCCCTCTTTTCTTTTACTTTCTTTGTAGGAATTATTTTGTGGTGAGGTCACCCTCTATAGGTTAAAGTCTTTTTTTGTTGTTTTTGGTTTTTCTAGTTTGAGGGCCTCCCAAGTTGAGTCTTTTGTAATACTTTGATTGTGCAACATGTAGGGAGCCGTATAATGCTCCTTCTACCAATATATATATATATATATATATATATATATATATATATATATATATATATATATATATATATATATATATATATATATATATATATATATATATATATATATATATATATATATATATATAACGCTTACCTTATTTTCCCTTCTTTTTTGCTGTGGGGTGGTTTTGTAAGTGCTCGGGATATCCCCTTATGAGTGAGTACTATTTTATTTTTGGATTTTTAGATTGGGGAGGCTCGCCCATCCTATCTTTTTGGTACCTATCTTTGTGATCATCATGCTGGGAGCCGAATAATGCTCCTTCTATATATATACATAGACATATATACAAAGAGGAAAGAACTAAGAAAAACTAGCACCAAACGACTTGCATAAAAGTGATGGCAAAATGTTGCTCTAGAGGTAAAATGCAAAATTTATTATATAAAATTTCTGAAGCAACAATGATTTTTATTTTAATTTTTGCTCGAAATGATCTTGGTTTTTCCATTGTGGATTTATCACATACACTAGTTAAATTTTTATTTAAACTATTTAAAATAAATTTGTAAAAGAAATTTCTAAAATTCAAGAAGCCTCTGACCTATGTTTCGCTAATTATGATGTTGACATTCGGCTTTGTTTGAATTAGAAAACTAAAGAAAGAGACATTTAAAACATCACTACTGTTCATTAAAGGAGTTTGCTCCCAGTCGTGTTTTGGCATCATAATAAAGAAAGCTCAACATGCACAGTGTGGACCTTCATAATAGCTCATTTATTCCAAATATAACGGGAAATAACAAATTATCAATTAGCACCATCATGATCGACCAACAGCCAGTATTCCAAAATAAATCAATTAATTAATAAAATGAAGCCGGCTGCGGCGCAGGGGCGAGGCTATCACCACATATCCCTTGGAACAAAGAGCCCAGTTTGGGAAAGATGGAGAAGTCCGGGTAAATGGTGGACAAGCATTTCTCTCCCACATGTTGCACAGCATTGCAGCACTGCGGCGTCAGTTTCAGGTGGATGATGAGGGCCTCCGGCGCCGGCATCTTGGCCACACAGTCTTCGATGGCAGAGACGGCTTCCCAGCATCTATAAAGGCTTTCGCCCATCAGGTGGGCGGATGCTATCTTAGGAGCTGTCATGGCTGCAGCTACGAGGAAGAGGATGGCTAGAATCGCCGTTGAGTAATTTTTTGCCATGGATTTATGTATATGGTGAAAATTTTTGTTTTTGCTTTTGTAGTGATGAGTATAGATGCTCAGTTTCCGATGAAGTCATGCTCGCAACGAAGAGGATTTATATAGAGGGATATTTTGAAAGTGGCTGTGGTGTTACATTCAGTTTCAGAAAGAGTAAATTTATATTAATTCAATTACAGTAGTCTGTTTATGTTTCTGGGGTAGTAACTATAGCCTATGAGTTTTCATTTTTTGTGGCGTTTTAGGAGTTTTCATCTTTTGTGGCGTTACAGGAGTTTTCATTTTATGTGGCGTTAATGTTTTCATTTTATGTGGGGTTCCATGAAGGTTTTAATTACCAACGTTTAATTTGTCCGGAAATGCCTTGCATTATTTTTTTTTATTTGCCAGAGGGAGTACATTTTTCTCTCGCTTTAATTTAACACTGTCGTTGCCGAACACAAGCTCGGATGCAAAAAGTGGAGGGTTGCGTTAGGTAGTCGACAGCCAGCGTAAAACTTGTTGAAAAATAAATAATGACATGTCCGACCCCACGTAGTGGGATTAAGGCTTTGTTGTTATTGTTGTTGTTGTTGTTGTTGTTGTTGTATTTAATTTGTAAGAATTCCTCTATAAATTTATTTCATTCGAGCGCCATTGGAAATCCGCTTAAATCTATTTTCATTTTATTTGTTTTTGATTAACAAAACTAATCTCATTTATTAATGAAGACAAAAACACTTCAATCTGCCATTATATTTTTGCCCATGTCAATAATTGATAAAGACTTCCACATTATATCATTGAAAGTAAAGTAACATATAATTGTATTACGTATTAGAGCATTTAGTGAAATACTAGTAAAATGCTCTTAAGTTTATGTGCTCATTTTTTTATTTTAAAACGTAGCTCTGGTTTTGTTCTGATTTTCTTATCTTATATTCATTAAACAAATAAATAACCCATTCTCATCTCCCTTCAGATCATACATAACCTTACCGCGTCAAAGTTGGGCCATTATTGGCTTGACTCATCAGCATCAGCAACTTTTCCATTCCCCTCTACCCTAAAACCATGAATATGCGTTAAATTTTTTTATGCGGTCGAGTAATGATCCCTCTATTTAGAATATTTTAGAATATAGAGAAACATTTAGTTTTCAAAACTAAACTCTTTCACGTATCGGATAACTCTCATAAAAAGAATGTTAAACTCATAATTTTTGTTTTCTTTATAATCGATCATAATATCCAATGGGTAGATACACACAAGATTAAGGATCTATTTGGAGCAGTTGCTACACTTTGAAGAACTAATTGTGAAGTTGTTGAAGAAAAAATTATATTTCAAAAAGTTGTGGTGCTCATAAAAAAATAATTTTATTTTAAAAAAGTTGGCAACAATTTTCTTACAGCCTCCACACTTTAACAGCTCGGGTTGAAAAAAATAGCTTTCTAGCATAGAAATTTCTAAAAAGCAACAAAGCAGTTCCTGAAACAGAACCCTGGCGGTACTCTGAAAAGCATAGAAGATAGAAAGCTATCCCCAAATATACCTTAAAACGTCTTTGTCACGGTAACTAAAAATTTTGCATGTATCAGTATTATTGTGCTCTAAACTTGTGGTTGCAATTTTGATTGATAAATGGTGTGCATCGAATATGAATTGAAAGTGGTAGCCAACCCACAAGACATCTCATGCTTTATCATGTTAGCTATTTGGATTGTACAATTTGACTTTAAGATTGAAAGCAATAATTAGCCATACTAAGTGATTCTAATATTTGACACTAATGAACATATAAAGCAATTCATTCTAATTGTTTGTTAAGGGGTTGTTTAGTTGTCAAAAATAGAATGAATTAAAAAAAACTACAAAGTAATTAAAATGAAGTCAACTAAAAAATTTTTAGTTGGTAGAAGGCCAATGGACTCACTTGAGCAGATGAAATGCCTTGAACCAGTTCTAGAGGCCGACTAGATGAAGGATCATGAAATTAATGGCTAAAAGCAATCTATCATAGCAAAGGCATCAGCCTACTGTTGAACTCATTTATGGTCAACTCTTTTCCCATTAATTTAAGCTTGATTAGACTTCACTTGACCTCAAACTTAATTAAAACTTGAAGTTATTGATTTCTCTCTAATGATTATTTTAAGCCCCAAAAGCTCATTCAAAAGCTTCATGATACATCTTATCACTAACAAAGATCATGCAAATCAATTTAATGAAGCATTCAAACAATTTTTGCGTAAAGCAGTGTTGACCTCAGTTTTGCTGAGGTATGGTCGTTGTTTCTTAGAAGCTTAGGATCTAGTCATAGGACTTTTCTGTTAATTTTCCTAGATGAATAGTGAAGAAACCCTACCAGAATAAATTCTAAACACCTCTTTACTCTGCTTGGTGTTCCACATGCTTAGTTTTGACCTCTAACACTTAGAAGGTTGAAAACAACAAGAGGATTCTCTATAATCTTGTCAGGTCTTAGGGTTAGCCTTGGGTGGCTAGGTTTTGGTATTGGTCAGACCTACACACACACAAATACTCAAACCCCTCACACACAATCCTAGAAACCCTAAAACAAGTAATGTTTGTCCTTTCCACTTTTTTTTCGAAACTCATGTGGGTGGTGTTGAAGATCTAGCCTTTAGCTAAGATGGTGAGGACCAACATGGAGGATGCAAAATGAACTTTCCATTGATCTCATGGCACCAAAAGGGTAACATCATGGTTGACATATTTAATGACCTCCAATTCCACTTGACCTCCCATCTTTAGCCTACTACCCCTAAATTTTTCAAAAATTACAAAAATGTCTATGAACCCAACTTTTCTTAAAACTTCTCAAAGTACTCCAAATTTTCTAACATTCCCAAAATACGCTAACACCGCCTAAAATTCCCAAAATGCACCCCATGTCCCAAAATCTGACAAAATCTCCGAAATCATTCCATACCTCTCCTAAGTCAATCCTAACCACCCAATGATCCTAATTGCACCTAAATCCACTAAAATTGGAAAATTTTCTTAAATTGCTCCAAAATGCCTAAAATGCCCAAATCACTCCCAATTTCCACCAATTTCACTTCAATTTTTACCAATTTCAAATCTAAATTAAATTTCATCATATCTAAATACCATTTGAACCATTTCAAGCCTAATTGAATCCAATGTCAAACTAAAATCCCAAGACCAAGTCAAATACCCCCAAACTTACCCAACTCAAAATTTCAACAAATCAAGCCTTGTGATCATTTCTATTTCTCCAAATTTACTTTATAAATTCTTCATGGCAATTTTCTAGACCATATTGAACATCCAATTGGTTTTGATCCAAGTCCATTTTAAGCCCAAATCCATTCTTTTATCCCAACTCCTAATTTTGAGTCGAAAACCAAATTAACCTTAACCAGTGGAATTAACCCACACTTAATCACTTCTGTCATCCCTAAAACCTTCTAGAATGCTAATCACATCACTTTAGACCCTAACTTGGTGTCGTGGACCAAAGGACACTCACAATGGGGAACCCATTCTTCTAATTTGCTTAACTCTCTAATCCACCCATCTAGTTTGCCTAAGACCAAACTAATCACCATTAAAACTTTTCTCAACTTCCCTGAGTCAGCTAGCCACATCCCCTGGCCTAGCCGAGCACCCAACTTACCAAAAAACCTAAAACCAACAGAGATCGCTATGTTTTATATCCTTGAATTTGTCCCATTCCTTGTGGCATTCCCTAATTTTTTAGGAGCACCACTTAACTCTCCACCTCAGCTCATTGGCATCAGTCAATGAGAGCCTGAGGCCTTCCCCTTGGCCTCAACTATAAATCTCCCCCCTAAAGGGCAAGCATGAAAAGAATTAAATTCATTGAAGAGACTCTGTCAAAATATGTCAAAATCTTCTCTGAACCTCTCTGAACACACCAACCATTTTCAAGCCATCTTCCCCAATGCCCAGCCTTAATTTTGAGCTAAGAAGCCAGGGCATTTTTATGTCCATCGCCACAAACTCCACAAAATCCCAAATTTATTAGCCCAAAAGGTTCACAAGACCAAAAAACCACCTTCCCAATCAAAAGCCCCCTATCTTTAGCCATATACAACAAACTTTGACCAAAGCCGCACCACCCTCTAATCAAATTTCTGTGTAGACCCAACCACCGATTGATTGATGCTTTGAGGACATTTGTGGGACCAATAAAAAGCTCCAGAACAATTGGACCAATAAAAAGCTCCGGAACAAAACCAATAGAGACCTCACCCCTTGGGCAAAGGTATAACTCAAAATTCCTTAATTTTGGCTTGGTTTCATCATTTGTGAAGAAGAAGTGTATTTTATATGCATATGACCATATAGATAGCTTCATCTGGCCTAAGTGAAGATGTACGAACAAATTACACTTAATATGGTTGAGTATCGTGAGATCTTAACTTTAGAAAATAAGTGGTTCTCGGGTTAGATCGCTTGGGGACGGTGAACAAAGGTCGTACATTTGGGTACATCAATCGGACAGCGGAGAAGGAGTTGTAAAAAGGAATGAATCATGAAAACAGGGCTGAGTCAGCGGGTACGTGGATGACGACACAGAATCAAAGAGTGTTGCTTGGAAAATTTGGTGCATACGAGAATGGCGTGTCGACGCTTGGATAAATAGGAAAATAATGCGTTTTTTATTTAAAATAATTCAGGAAATTTTGAAAAAATTTAACTTTTTGTAGAAAAATCATAAAAAAATAACTTTATCATAGTGATCATAGGAAAACATTATGAACCAATAATTAAAATTAGTAGCGACGTATTTTATTTTTAATTAATTAAATATTCCATAAATTATTTTAATCATAAATAGTTAAATATTAACCACCATGGCATGAAATTTAGAGGGCTTGATCTCCATGTGCATAGGAGTGTTCTATGAATTTTCTAAGGTTATAAGACACCCCTCAAATTGGATGCACCAATTTTCCAAGTCAGGTACCTTTATTTCAACTGAAGAATTTATAAAAATTAAATATAAATCAGAAAAATATAAGACTATTTGTGGTAGGTTTACTGTAGTCAGAGATCCTTAGAAAAAATATAAATGGAGTTCAAATGAATAATTGTAAAGTTCCATATATATAAAATTCCTTAAAATTCCATATATTTCAATCATTAAAACTTATGAATAATTAATAAAATTAAGGAAAATAAAAAAAAATCACAAAAATAGGTTCACATTAAAGATAATGAGTATATTAAACCCCTGTAAAAATTTGAGACCCATTTGACTTGTCTTTAATATCAAAGTCTATTTTTCTAAGTAAATGAGATTTTTGCACTAAATTAATTATAATAAATAAAATATAATTCAGAAGATGATGAAAAGTTGTTTGGAGTGTTCCTTGGGACCAGAGAAACTTATGAAAAATAAAATTGAAGTTAAAATAAAACTTTCATTTTTAAGCTATTTTTCAATTTTAAAATAATTAAAAAATGATAAAAATCATGAAAATACAAAAAATAACTAAAAGGATAGAAATTGTTACTTGATCACTTGAGATCACTAAAAATATTTTTGCTAATTTTTTTAAATATAGTTATGTATTTTTTAATGTCTAAAATATATTTTCCTTATTTTTTTCTAAAATAATTACAATAAATAAAATAAAAATCACAAAAATATAAATATTATTTTTTAAAGTTTTTTTAACTGACAGGAACTAAAAATTATGTAAAGTAATTTTTAAGAATAAGCTAAATTTTTCAATTTTATTAACCACCAAAATCAACAAATAATAAAGATAATTAAAATAAAACTCAAAAAATTACGAAAATTATTCCTTCCTGTCCTCTGATCTAAATGAATCTTTAATAATTTTCTTAGGGGTAGAAGATTTGTTTTGGTTAACTAAATTAATTAACATTGAAAATCCCTAATTTTTCAGCTAAAAATAATTATTAAAAATTAAATAAAAATCAGAAAAGTATAAGTCCTCTGATAATTTAATCGACCCATGAGTGGGATTATCAAGAGGGTTCCAAAGTTATTTAATTTAAATTTAAAAAATTATGAAGTGGATAGACTTATAGACAAAATGGTAATTATTGAATTTTGAAGCCATAATCAAAATGTAGGTTAATTGAAAGGGCAAATGGGTAATATTGATCATGATGAACTCTCTTAGATGTTTGAAACATAAGGGTTTAAGAGGTAGACACCAACTCATGACTTCTCTACAACAAGGGTAAATTGTAATTTTGCTAAATTATTATGACTTTGAAAGTTGATCTAATTGGATGATCCTAAATTACTAGGCTGAGCTAGGAAGATGATAACTTACACATTTGAAGCCCCTAATTGATGATTAGATGATAAGCATGTTCTTTCAATAAGTATTAAATCCATTTAATATGATATTTTTTTATTTACTACATGTTTACCCGTAAAAGAAAACTTAAGGGCTTGGCAGTAAACTATGACTTAATTGAGTTTGGTCGATGAGATTTTGAAAAGGTAACATTACTAATCTTTAATACCTTCAAAACACTACAATCCTAACTTTGGTCAAGAGCACAAGGTCACTGACATAATTCCTAAGTAGAACATAATACGTAATTACCCCACTCATGAGATAATTAATTTATCAAGGTTTATTGAGCACAATATAAATTAATCATCACTGAATCTGAATTTAGCTTTGGATGATTAATTTAACTAAACAATAAGTACAAATGAACTCAAAATGATTCAAAAAATTTTAAGGGTTGTACGGGCTTTTGCCTCGAACACTTTTACATTCTTTTGGATATTTTGAATGAAAACTACACTTATTATGCTTTGTTCAAGAAAATAATCCTTAAAACTTTTTGCGACCCACCAAGTTTTGATTCGAGACCCATTAATTTGCACAAATCAATAAAAATGGCCTACACTAGTTATCGTATATTTATATTCAAATGTTCAAGGATTTGAGTCTACCCTAAGGAATTTAAATCCTTGTGAGCAAATAAAGAAATTTCTTTTGTCACATATGGATCATTGGGCTTGTGTAAGTATTAGGACTAGGTGGTTAGGGCAATGACGACAATGTTAATGTGTCCTTAATGAGGGATAGAAAGTGGAAATTAGAATAATATCTCCTAACTCAAGGACCTTCAATGAGGGGAGGGGATAGAACCGACGATATTATGTACCGACTATTGATAAGTTTGCTGACTTCGATATTCTTAGGTTACGAGTAGTTCTAGCCTGATTAGAGTAATTAATTTTTGGAGTGTACTACTTTGTAGAAATATTCCAAACAATAATGCTTTTGACAATATAACTACTTTTATCTGCTAAAGAAAATTCAATATGCATGAAAATTAAATTAAAATAAAAACTTATAAAGGTCCAAGGTTAATCACTTTGATCGAGGTTAAGGAATGCCCTCCATAGATTATCATGTTGGTAACACTTAATCAAGGTTTGAAAGCACACAATCTAGCTGTGAGCCCCCACCTTCACTGAAGCCTTGCACTTAGTCTCGATTTTTCAAATGTGACAATGGGTTCTCTTATACTCACTTTTGTTTTCTTGCGACTCACTTTTCAACTTTTCATATAGAATGTTTCTGTCTTTTTTTTTCATAATTAATTTAAATGCCCTTCTAATTATATTATTTTTATGATACTAAAGATGCAGCGGAGGCAGAAGCCTAGGGACAAATTCACGCTTTATTTACTGCAGTTCTCTTATTTGTTGTATAGCATTTTCCTTACCTATGCATAGATACTTACTTGCAAATAAAAATGAAAACTACATAAACACACTATCAAAATTAAATCAACACTTTAAAAATAATGAAAGAACATAATACAGTCATTTTGGGTTTACGAGAAATTCTCAGATGAGGTAACCTACGGTTGCTAATGTGATTTCTCTGATTTAAATGAGCATGATAATTTGCTTAAACTAAGTAAACTCTAAAGAAAATACTGGTGTCAGGATGATGTAACTATGAGATCAAAATTGGTGTCACATAAAATAAATTAAAATTCCCCCTAAAGCACTTAAACAACTACAACAACAAATCTGATATGAATAGTACAAAATCATAAAACTTTGCACCTGTAGCTGTTAGTTCGATGAAAAGCTTAGAGCAAACACTGTGGGAAGCATGACGAGGACATACAGTAGAACATCTTCAAGAGAGCAAATGAGATTGTCATCAATAAACATTTCTATAGAATTTAAAAATATGGCACATGATTTTTAGGTAGCTCATGTAGTATTCCATAAATCCTCAACTTTTCTTTAGGCCTTTGTACAACCATTTTTTTTCAATTTATGCCCAACTCGCTTTAAGCTATGAGGTTATCAAATGTTACGACATAAACCCTTATATCTTCAAAGTTGTTCGTATGCTTGACATCATGCAAGTGTAAACACTAAATAATAAAATCGGCACGATAAAAAACTAATAATATTTCCTAAGAATTGAGGCTAAAATGTAAGATAACTTGGAAAGTCGCCAAGGTTTTTCGCAGGATCCGTGACATCTCTTAGCTTTCTCCCTTTGGATTTCAAAGATAACTGTTCCTATTTTGAGTCATTCCTCATTTGAAATTTCGTATGTATGGCGTTGAAACCCTATACTTTGAGACTCTTGAAGACAAATACATCTGATCTAAATCGAGAGTTTTCTGTAATGACTTTGGTCCTTTGTGATTTAATTAACTAAAGAGGATTGTCCTTAGAGAGAGCTTTAAGAATCCAGTTAAGTAAACCCTATCTAATCTTTTATATTAAATAACAAAACTTGTTGGTCAACATAAATGTTTCGTAGACTAAATGGATGTCATAAATTTATTAGTTTATTTAATCTAGCCTCATTATAGATAGCTTAATTGTAATGTTTCTAGCCTCATTGTAATGTGTCTAGCCTCATTGTAATTATTTTTTATTTAATCTAGCCTCATTGTAATGTGTCTGTTCTTCTGGATAGGTGTATGACTCGTAGTGTTGCGCTCATTTTCTTAAATTATTAAATGAATAATATCTTGTTATCCACTTTTTAAGATTTAAATTTTACTTTTTAGAATTAAAAAAACTACTTTTTAATATATATATATATATATATATATATATATATATATATATATATATATATATATATATATATATATATATATATATATATATANTATATATATATATATATATATATATATATATATATATATATATATATATATATATATATATATATATATATATGTATTAAATAAAAGTAACCAATAACCTCTCATTTTAACGACCAACACTTTTTGGTGACTTCGCTGGGGAATCACTCTTTCTCCATTATTATCAAGAGTTTTTGTCTTTATACATCAGTAATATGTCCATGTCCCTCATAGTCCAGATTACCATTCTTCCATAAGCATGCTTTGCCCATTTTTTCTTCAGCAAGTACGGTGAACTCTTTTTTCAATTCTAGGATCGTTTATTCAATCATCCTTAAATATAGGGGTTCTAGAATCTTTGAAGTATTGTGTGGGGTCAAACCCTTAAATAGTGTATTGGTGAACAAGTTTTACCTAGGCAAGGAACATTGTGAAGTCAGCTCCTCAATTACATTTTAACTTTTTATCTTTTGAGCATGATTTGCTATTTTCCCGTCAAACTGAATCTCCACTTACTTAACTTCTGTTAAAATTTAAAATTTAAATAAAATCCATCAAATCAACAATAAATGATAAAATTGGAATATATACCCAAAAATTCAAAAAAAAAAAAAACAAATAAAACAAATTAAAGCAAAATGAAAAGAAATAAGAAAGATGAACCCATCTCCCAAAATGACCTTAGTTGATTTTTAGTGCTTGCAATAGAATTATGTGGTATAGGCCATTGCTAAGCCTCAAAACCTTTATTTTTATGACATATGCAATGCCATCCCCAACTTTGACCACCTCTTGCAACTTGCCAACTAGTTGAGAGACGCGTAACGTGGGACCAAGCTTAAGTTTGGGTCCATTTTCGATGAGTTTAAAGTAGTACTCGGCAAGGCCCCATTTTTCGTTGTGAAAGTTACCACTCCAGATGTTTATGTGGCAACCACTATATTCAATTTGAACTATCGCCAGGACTTTCATTCCCACATGAAGTTCAAAGTCTCTGCTACCCCAATACCTACCAAGTCTCTCATTCCAATACTCGTTAGATCTGCTGCTCCTGTGCCAAGGAGGTCCTTCATGCCCACCACCATTAGATTTGTTATTACTTGACCCACCGTCTCTCCTACTAAAGGGAAGGAGATTCAGCTCAAAGAATATTGAGTTGATGCATTTACCATCTGTTGGTCTTACTTTTGGTTGAGGTTTAGTTTTTTCCTCTTTAGTAGCCTAAGGTCTAGCCATAAAATTTTCCTATTGACTATTCCTTGAAAACTAGAAAATGCACCCTCACCACTATAAATTTCAAACTCTTCTTTACTCAACTTGAAGTTCCACATATTGGTCTCAACCTCTAAATACTTAGTAGGTGGGGTCACTATGAGAGAAACTCAAGATGAGTCACCCTTAGGACTGCTGGACCTTAAGGTTGACCCTGGGTGTTGGTCTAGAGCTGAGGAACTCACTACACTTATCTGCACCCACAATCACTCACAACCCTAAACTCAAATTTCTAGCCTAGATCCCTTGATCTTTTTGGGATACTCATGTAGATGGTCCCGTAAACCTACCAGCCCCAGGGTTATGGTTTGGCTAAGACCACTATGTAGAGGACCCAAAATGGGGTTTCCATTGGTCCATGGCTTTTTGGTGATGATTGGTACCTCAACTCTACCAAAATACCCATCTTGGCCTTTTACCCCTGAAACACCCCCAAATTATCAAGATACCCCTCTGTTGCCCAAAATTCTAAAAATTCCAAAAATTTCCAGAAAATCCTAAAAAATCCCAAATATTCTCAATTTCATTTCTCTCAACTACCACATGAACTAATTTGGCCAAGTTAGTCATCTTTAACAAAAATCCCTAAATTTGCCTTTAAAGACCCCAATTTCCCCAAATTCGACCGAAATGTCCATCAATTTGATCCCAATTGGCCCCAGTTCCAATCCTAAACTCAAATTAACTCTTGATATGACAAATATAGACCAAATCCAAGCCTAATTGGCCCATGATTTGAGCCCAATTTTGATTTGGGTCAAAACCTAATTTTGACCATATGACCTAATGTCACCAAATTGAACCTATAGCCTAGTCAATTGGCCCCAATTGATATTACAAAATCTTCATAACATTCCTACGCATCAAAATCAACCATCAATTGGACTTGGTGAAGCCTCAAATCCAATTGATTTTGGCATAAATCCAAAATTCACAAATTTAACCCCAAATTGGCTAAGTCCCCTAATTTGATCCAATTGATTGCCTTAACCCATAAATTGACATCCAATTCTTGTTGAAAACCCTTCATGAGGTCCCTATTCACAATTTACAATAGTCAATTTGGACTTCATCCAAGGCTAACCCAAGCTAGACCCAAGCCTAGCCCAACATGACCAAATTGATTAAAAATCAAAATTCCCTCAAATTGACCATTCAATTGAGCTCAAAACCACTTCCATTCTTCACCAAAGGTTTTCCTTATGATCATCTACACCAAATGCAACATTTATTTAGGCCAACTGACATGCACTAATTGTGACCTAACCACCCTAAAGTCATCAAATTAACTCCATCACAGCCATTAGTTGGACTTAATGACCAGTCCAAACAGAATGAAACCACCTATATCAAGCCATGGACAAAAGTTCCTCCAAATCAACAGATATTATTTCCAAAAATGCATGTGTTTAAGATATCCTTGCCTAAATTAGGTATTATTGCACTAAATTGCTCTGACATATTCCCTTGGGTTCCCTGAGCTCCTAGCCACCTCCCACTGGCCGACTGGCCAGCCTAGTGGCCATAAAAGCTCAAAACCGAGAGCCACCCCCATGGAGCTTCACCCAAATTAAACCTAGAGACCAACCCATCCAAATCAAACTATGGAGCTCCTCTGCGCTCCACCTAAGCACCACATTTCACCTCCTAATTGGCCATGACAGCCACCATAACCCCATTTTTATAAAAGGCCACCTCCATGGCCGTTAAACTAAATGCTGAATTTTGTTTAGTGAGACGTCTCCAAACTTTCGTAAGATCTCCTCAGTGCATTCCAACCATTTTCCCTCACGAATTCCCATTGTCGGAGCTAAATTTTGAGCTTGGAACCTTGCCGGAAATAAGGACAGAACCCAATACATCTCCACAGTCCACCCAAACTCAAATTAACTCTACCCACACCTTCACAATAGTGAAAGAAGCCAAAGCACCATAAAACCCCCCTTCCACAGATCCTCTACCATAGCTCTAGACGAACACCCAAAAACGACTGTGATCGAATTCATACTTACGCCTTACACCAAGACCACGGACTCAATCCCTAGCCTCTTCGGATCATAACGTGTCAAAATCCTCTGATCGAAGCTTCGCTTCTCAGGTCGAAGGCATCAAACCTCACCTCATCTTGAGCTAATTTCAATTCTCCGTTTACTTAGAGTTAATTTGATTGCATGATTACCATATGGATGTGTTCGTCTCACTTAGACGAGTCCATAATATCAAACCCAAGGTGATTTAGTTGAGTCCAGCTGAGATCTTAGGGTTTTAGTGGGGACGGTCACAAGATCATTCTATCGGGGACGATGATGGGGAGCCGTTTGATAAAGCGTGCATCAAATGGATGGAGGAGATTGAGCCAGATAGCGCTTTGGGACATAAACAGCGGGCCGAGTCAGCAGATACGTGGACGGCGGCGTCCAACCAGAGCACGCCACACATGCCTTTGGACCCGTCGTAGGTTGAGGTGGCACATGCGGTTTAAATAGAAAAATAGGGCCTTTTTTATTTATTTAAATACCCTTAAGTTAGAAAATTCATAACTTTTTGTAGAAAAATCACAAAAATAAAACGAAAATACCCTCTTGCTCAGTGAACAGAGGAAAAAGATGTGGAATAAATTTCAAGTCCATTTGATGCATAAAATATTTTTAATTAATTAAACACTATTTGGGATCATTTAATTCTCCATGCATATTGATACATCACCTTGGCGTAAAATTTTGGCTTGTTGTAGCCTCTGTTAAGGGAAACATCCTCTGATTTTTTGAAAGTCAGAGGAAGTTCCTATACAGAGATCCATATTTTTCAAGATCTTGCGCATTATTTCCTTAAAAAAATCATGGAAATTAGCATATTGATTAGAAAATTCTAAAATTTTTTTGGAAGGTCCAATATGACTAGAGAAGCATTTAGAAATAATCTCATTGGTCAAGTCATCTAAAATGTTCTTAAATTTTAAAAACACTAAATCACTAAAACAATTAATTTTGGAGAATATAAACATTTAAATGACTTTATTTTTGGTCTCCAATGTGGTTAATGATCTAGAGAACTCACTATAAAAAGTTCAAAGTATTTTGAGTTCATTTGACAACTTAAGTTGATTTTTAAAGATAAATGCCACTTTTGACACTTAAATGATTTTTAAAAATCAAAATAAAACTCAAAAAATTATGAAACATAGTGTCTTAAGTTCTCTGTGATAAGAGATATTTTATAAAAATAAAATATTATTTAAAATAAAAACTTGATTTTTAACCTATTTTAAATATTTAAAATAATTAAAATTCATAAAAAACACAAAAATAAGAAAACTCATGAAAATGTTTTAAATTGCTTCCTAATCACCTAGAAACAATTAGAATTTTTTTCTTGATTTTCTAAATAAAGATATTGAATTTCAAAGTTTAAAAATAATTTTTAAAGGCTAAAATGTGTTTTCACTAAAACAATTCCAATAAATCAAAGAAAAATAAAAGAAAATATGAAATTTGCTCCTTTGGGTTCTCTAACCTTAGAGAGATTTTTCAAAGACACAAAACTTAATTTTCATTATCTTAAATATTTTATTTTTATTAAATAACCCAGAACTTAAAATAATTTTGATAAATCACAGAGAATTCAAAAATCATGAAATATGGTCCAAAGGCTTCTCTGGTCTAGGTCTACCTCCATTAAAAATTTTAAAGGATTACAATTTACCTTGGTCAAGTTAGGAATTTTCTTTGAAAAATCTTATTTTTGCATGAAAATAATTATATAAAATAAATTAAATTCGGAAAAATCAGATAAAGTAGTGAGAGTAGCTTTTGTAGTTTTTGTAGAGATGAAGAAATGCCATTTTTTAGATATCAGATAAAGTAGTGAGAGGGAGAAACTAACGTACCCCTCATCTCTTATTTCCAAATTATCATTTTCATCTATCAGAAATTGGTTTACAACATGCATCATATATTTTGTTGGGAAAAAATTTGTGTAATGACAGATTGACACACTTTTTATCATATAAAAATCAATAATTCGAGGCAAAGTAAATGGTACACTATTACCTCGAATGAAGTCAACTCCTTGGGTGATTCCATGTAAGTTAGCATAGAATTCCTTTACCAATGGAACAACTACTTCAATGATAGTGTAACATAGAACTTCCCAACTCCCTGTGCTATGATTTTCTCAATCTGTGAACTTGGATTACTCAATCCATGATTAACGAAGCCTCTCTCCTTGATAAATCTCTTCTTAGTGATGACTATTTTGTATAATCTCTGTGCGTCAAAGTTGATGAACTTTTTTCTATTGAAAACTCCATACCTTGAAGTATTTTTGGAATTAGAAGCCATTGATTTTGAAATCTGGAAGTTTCTGGTTGTCCAATGTGGTTTTCATGCCTTTAAAAACAACTCTAGGTAGTTATTTCAGAGTGCAATCCCACCAAAGTCTGTCAAATTCATCCTGAACTGCAGGAACTCATCTAGATGTTGTCAGCACTCCCGATGGCACTGTTGGTGCCATGGCCTCTGTAAAAGGTAGCCGTCGGCACCTATTTTGGTGCCACGGTGCTAGAGGCCAATATTGCGTCACTTTTATTTGGTTCAATTCAATTCAAAATTGTCTTCCAATACCAAAATTTGTCTTGATTTATGAGATAAAAAATTGTGTAGTATTTTAAGATATTACTCTTTCCTAATATATATAAAACACTTATTAAACAAAATAGTAGGATATATAGATATATATGGGTTGCCTCCCACAAAGTGCTTAATTTAACGTCATCAGCCCGACGTACGATTATTTAATTAAGATGACTCAACATCAAAATTTCTTTAAATTATGGCATATGTCGTTCATAATAATGTTTTAATCGATGCCCATTAACTTTAAATATCTTTCTAGTTTTAGGATCTTTAATAACAATAGTTCTATAAAGATATACTTTAATTACATTGAATGGTCCTAACCATCTAGTTTTCAGTTTACCTAGAAATAATCTCAATCTAGTATTATTTACTAGAACTTATTTTCTAGGTTCAAAGTTCTTCTTATAATCTTTTGATCATGTTATATTTTTCTTTTTCTCTTTTTAGATTTTTGCATTATCATATGCTTCATTTCTAATCTCCCCAAGTTCATTGAGTTGCAATAATATTTTCTCATTAGCATCTTTTAGATTTAAAATTAAATTTCTTAATAGCCCAGAATGCTTTATGCTCCAATTCTACTATTAACTGCCATGTTTTTTTCAAAAAATAAGTCTATACGAGGACATTCCAATAAGAGTCTTGTATGTCCATAGTGCAAAATCTAATCTAGTAAACCAAACTAATTTATAGAGATTTACAACTTTTTTCTAAAATCTATTTTACTTCACGATTTGAAATTTCTGCTAGACCGCTAGTCTGAAGATGATAAGCAGTAGAGAGTACATGTATAATATTTTATTTTTTAATCAATTTCTCGATTCTTTTATTCCTAAAATGAGATTCTCCATCCATAATTATCACTCTCCTTATTCTATATCTTATAAAAATATTTTTTATTTAAAAATTTAGAAACACTCCGAGCATCATATTTGGGTACAATAATAGCTTCAATGCATTTGGACATATAATCAATGGCAAGCAATATATATAAATTTCTAAATGAAGGCATAAATGGTCCCATAAAATTTAATCCCCACACATCAAAAATTTCAACTTCCAAAGTCTAATTTAGAGGTATTTCATTTCTTCCAGAAATATTTCCTACTCCGTGACATTGATCGCATGTTTTAATATGCTCATTAACATCTATAAAAAGAGTAGACCAATAAAATCCAGCTTGCAAAATTTTGTGTGCAGTTCTATTTGTACCAAAATGTCCTCCAAATTCATAATCATGACATCGTTCATTTATTTGTTGAGTTTTTTTATAAGGCATACATCTTCTAATAGTTAGATCTTTACACTGTTTTCATAAATATGGGTCATCCAAAAAATAGAATTTTGAATCATGAATAAATTTCTTTAATTTTTTATTCTTAACACCTAGTGGTAGAATATCACTCAGAAAATAATTTAGTATATCAGAATACTACAGTATATCATTTATATTAATATTATACAAATTTTCATCATGGGAAGTTTCCAAAATTTCATTTGCAAAATTAGTTAATATTTCTTGTTCTTATCTAGACATTGATTAGCTATTTGATTATCACTTACCTTTCACAACGACCATAAAATTGAACACTTGCAGTAGAAGTATTCATATAATTAATCTTGGTTTAACATCCTTCTTTTGTATCAAATATTTTATAGAAGAATGATTTATATGTACTATACATTTGGATCCAATTAAGTAAGGTCTAAACTTATCAAAGCAATAAACAATAGCTAATAACTTTCTTTCAGTAGTGATGTAATTAGTTTAAGTATCATTAAGAGTCTTACTAGTATTAATTTATTACCTTAAGAACTTTATTGTGTGTATATCCATCAAGAAAATAGAAACATTTGTTTCTAGCCATTATATCAAACATTTGGTTTAGAAAGGGTTAAGGAAAGTAATATTTTTGGGTGGCCATGTTTAATTTTCTATAGTCTATACAAATTTGCCAACCAGTAACTTGTCTTATAATAATTAATTCATTTTTCTCATTTATTTCAATTGTTACTTCTCCTTTCTTTCGAACACAGTGAATCAGACTTACCCAAGCACTGTATGAAATAGGATATATAATTCCAGCATCAAAACATTTTAAGATTTCTTTTTCAATAACTTCTTTCATTATTGGGTTTAATCTCCTCTGAGGATTAGCTTTAAATCTGTATTGTTCATCTAATAGAATTCAGTGCATACAAATTGAAGGACTGTTTCCTTTAATATCTTCTAAAGTCCATCCAAAAGCCTTTTAATATCTTTTCAACGTTTTTATTAATTTTTGTTCTTAAATTTTAGCTAAATCAAAAGATATAATGATAGGAAATATAGATGAATCTCCTAAAAACACATATTTTAAATGAGCATGTAATACTTTCAGTTCAAGTTATGGTGTTTTAATACTTAAAGGAATAAGACTTTTATTATCATGTTCTAAAAGGTCTAAAGTTCCAAATTTGTCCTGAACATAATCTAAATTCTCTTATTTTATTTCATTCTCATTCTTAAAGTACTCTTACAAAGAAACATTCCCTTAAATTGCTCATTACTTAGATAATCAGTAACTTCCATCCTAAAACATTCATTATCTCTTTTTATGGCAGGATATTCATAGCTTTTGCAATATTAAATGTTACTTCTTGATCATTGATTCTCATTATTAATTCTCCTTTTTACACATCTATCACAACACTCCTTATGGCAAATAATAGAAATCTTTTTATCTTCCTCCATATCAATTACGATAAAGTCTATAAGAAATGTAAATTTATCCACTTTCACTAATACATCTTCTATAACTCCTTTAGAATAAGTAATTGATCGATCAGCTAACTGAAGAGTTACAGTAGTAGGGGAAATTTCTCTTAAATTCAAAAGCTTAAAATTTGGTGGAGACATTAGGTTAATACTTGCTCCTATATCACATAAGGCTTTTCCAACAAAAATTTCACCAATAGCACAAGATATAGTAAAACTACCAGGATCTTTTAACTTTTCAGGATGCTTTTTTTGAATAATAGCACAACAATCATAACTAAGCGCAATGGTCTCGTGATCTACAAACTTCCTTTTCTGGTTTAGTATATCATTCAAAAATTTCACATAACTTGGCATTTGTTCCAAAGCCTCAATGAACGGAATATTTATCGTTAACATTTTAGGGATTTCTAAAATTTTTTTAAATTGTTTATCTTTATTCTTCTGCTTCAATCGTTAAGGAAACAAATGTGGTGGTTTTTTTAAAGGATCTTGTATTACTTCTTTTTCATTGTGGTCACTTTCAATCTCTTCCTTCTCCTCGTCTACATCAGTTTCTCTTTGGATTCTTGCTTCCACTTCTTTTCCACTTCGTAAATGAATAACTTTAATTTGCTCATTTTTTTTTATCTTTTAGATTGACTTCCACATTTCTAGGAAGAATTCTTGAATGTTTGTTACTAAGTATAGTAGCTATATGTCCTAACTGATTTTTAATATTTCTAATAGCAGTCCCTTGATTTTGTATTTGATTTCGCTTGTTCAACATTATTGCTTCCATAGTCAACTTCTTTTCCTTAACTTGTGGGTCAGGGTTAGAGTTAAATCCAGGAGGATAATAAACTTAATAAATAGGATTTTATTTGAATTTCCTGAGTAGTTCACTGAATTGTTATAATTATTCCAACTAAAATTAGGGTGATTTTTCCATGCAGGGTTATAATAATTAGAATACATATTATTATTTTGTGATTATTCATAACATTTAAAGTTTCATAAGATGATTGAGTAGCATTTATCTGTCATATGGAATTTTCCTCTAATACTGGTGGTATTTGAGAATAGTTCACTCAAATTTGATCAATCTTTTTCGATATTGCTGCAATTTGAGATGCTAAAATAGACATTGCATCAGAATTATGAATACTAGCTATTATCTTAGGATTTACCCGTTCAAAGGGCCCTTTAAAATTATTAGTAGTCACTTCCTCTATTAAAGAGAATGCTTCTTCAAAAGGTTTTAACATTAATGATCCACCTACAGTAGCATCAATAATAGATCTAAGTGATCCTACTAATCCATTATAAAAAGTTTAAATTATTATTTAATCTAGTAAAGCATGGTGTGGACATTTCCTAAGGAGATCTTTAAATTTTTCCCAGAGTTCATATATCGATTCCCCTTCAAACTGACAAAAAGATGTAATATCATTTCTAGGCTTAGCGATCCCGTACTTTATGCTTATGCATAGTATAACAATAGTTCTGATGGTATTTTTCCCTTATCTTTCGTTATTTTATATTAAAACAAAAACCATGATCCTGAAGAAAAATAAGAATTTAAAATTTTAATTTATATATATATATATATATATATATATATATATATATATATATATATATATATATATATATTGGGATACTACACAAGTATATGTATTGTTATCAAGTAATATAAGACTTTTTTTTATTAAGACCTGAATATTAAACCACAGGGAATATTATGCAATATGCACCTTTTAGAAAGTTTTTCTATTTTTAAAGCTAATTACTTAAATAAAAAATGATTTTTGCAAGAATTTAAAATTTATGTATTTTTGGTATTTTTTGGTATTTTAACAAAAGAGTAACAAATTAAAAAGATAACTAATGTTTTTGTTGATAAAAAAGTAATTAATATGAAAATATCTTTCTTCTTATCATGAATTAGAAATAAGTTTAGGAATTATGTTGTGGAAGTATACAAATCTTGTTGTGCTAAATAGGAGCAAAATTATTCTTTACACTTACTATAGATGCTATAAAGAACTTTGGATAATTTAAAGTTTGAATCATTCTGAAGACCGGCTATGTAGGGAAGATACTAGCTGTCACTCTAGAGTTTCCTCGATTCCCTCCACCTAGGGGCTGGCATTCTTCTAACAGAACCTAAAATAATAAACCAGGTTGGGGGCCTTAAACTATCACTTTAAGGTCCTCTAACTTTTCACCCATCAATGAATATTTCCCTATTTATTTGCACTCAATCATATAAACTACATTCTAATTCGTACAATGTCATGTGATTCTTTCTAATTATTGGTTGAGATAATACCAGCCCGGTTCTTACATGTTCTCACAACAAATTTTAACATTTGGAATGGCCAAATCAAGAAGTCAATGAAGTACATGGATTTAAATCATCACAACTTCTTCCTTCTTTAAAGATCAGTACTCTTCACAAATTTCATCCAAAACTTAATTACTTATCATTTTATGAAGAAAGATAAAGAAAACTACTCAGAATCTATAAGGAAAACAAAACCACACTTTAGTTTAAAAGAAGAAATCATTTTTAAGCCAACAACAAGTCTCGATTGAAACCGAAAGTAGTTTAAAACTAAAAGATAAAAACCTATCTGAACTCCTCCAACAAACTCTTGAAGTTCCTTTGAAGCTCTTCTCTTTTACGATCACTCAAAACAAAATAAAAAAAAATGATAAAGTAAATAAAAAGTGGTTTCTGAAAATTCTCTCCGAACTAACTCCCTAAAGAAGAACTTTCAAAACTTGCCAACATTTTAATGGTTTTTTCCTAAGACCTCTTTTCTTTCTTTTATTATTTTCCAAGAGGTGCCTTGGAATCTCTTCAAAATGTGTCCTGATTCGATGTATTTGCGTAAGAGACGCTTCCTTTCATGATAATTTTTGTCCATGGTGGTCACAACCACCTATTAAGCCAATGGGTGCCTCAAAAACCTCTTCAAAATTTGTGAAAACCGATTTTACTTGTTGACAGACCTTTTTGTAAATCAACAATTACAAGAATTTGATGACGCTACTAGAAGATTTAAATTCAAGCAACGAAGTCAAAAACTTCACTCTGACTTTATATATATATGTTTGATTTAATAAAGATGTATAGATATAATATTCAATAATGTTAAAGTCAAATTTGTCAACGCAAGTATACGTATTGCTCAAGTAATATAGGGCTCTAATGGAGTCCTAGATATCAATCCCATAGGGAGAAATAGAATACTACGGACTAAGATTTAATAAAAAGTAATACTTAAACTACAACAACGTTCAAGTTGCTTATCTGTCACTAATACACAATTGAAATAAGTAGATAATTTTGGATAGTAACTAATGAGAGAATAACATTTAATTGTGATATTCAATCTATAAGAAATCATCCTTCTCCTTGCCAAGAAATTATAGTGAATGAATAAAATGAATTAGTTCAACTTATATTGTGTCAAATAGGAGCATACATATTCTTTACCCTTTGGTCCAGGCATAAAGAACATTGACTAATCCTATGCTTGGTTACTGATTCTGCGGCTAGGCTGAGAGGATATCGGCTCTCACTTTGGAGCTCCCACGTTCCCCTCACCTGAGGGCTAACATCTACACATCAACACCCAAACGATAGGACCAAATTGGGGATTTTAGTCTCTCACTCTAAAATCTCCAACTCTACGCCCGATAGTAATATTTCCCTATTTATTTGCACCCAACTTTCAAGGGCGTTGACCTCCCTTAATCTTGGATGTAATCTTCACTTTAGTTGTAAAACTCAACATATTTTAACAATTCAATTGGCTAGATTAAAAGTAAATTAAGATTGAAGTGAAAAGATTATCACAATTTCTTAAACATTTTCATAGCTTCACCAATTCAAATCACCATTTCACAAATCTTGAGACAAGGAGAAAAATAGAGAAAACTACTCAGAACTCATGGGAAAAGCACAACACAACTTTGAATTCATATATAAAATCAAAGCCATACAAAATATAACCAGTAAATACTTATCTCTAAATTTCTCCCCAAGAACACTCCTCAGAGTTCCTCTGAATCTCTTCCTTTCTTTACAGCTCGCAAAATTCCTCTTCGAAGTAGTAAGGAGGAAAAAATCTCTCACTTTCCCTCCACTCTTACAATTTCTAGAGGAATTCCTCACAATTACACGCTCTAGCAAGCTCTCTAAACTAATGGAACCTATCTAACCTCCAGGACTCTAAAAGCCTCCTTCTCCTCCTCCTCATTTTCGGCCAAAATGTTCTCTTTAGAGATGTGGATGACTTTTCCCAAGTGTTGCTTACGCACCCCTCCAAAATCTGGCCTTATTTATTATACATGTCACATAACCGTCCATCCTGCCGTCGGCGGCCTCGATGGCGCCATCGACAGCCTTCTAGAGAATTTTTCCTGTAGCCTCAGGAAAATCTCACCGTCGGCGACCTTGATGGCGCTGTCTGCTCCCTAGTGCAATTCTCCACATTTTGGTCCTTTTTTGCTCCAAATTTGCACCTTTTTTCATCTTATTGCTCCATTGACCCTAATTCATCATTCCTACAACAAAACATCAAAAATACCTTTCTTTAAAATGCAATATCATTAAAAACAGTATAAAAGAGGTATGAAAATCTCAACATATTTTTCTTTGGTCAA
>NEWO01000337.1:41855-80945 GCA_003013225.1 Phalaenopsis aphrodite | reverse complement strand
TTTCAGGGATTGTTTTCAATCCTTTCTTTTTCCTTTTTCAAGTGAGGATTACTATATCTGGATAGCCTTTAATGATTTTGAACTTCACTTTTCCTTCCCTAAATTTGAAACATAAAGCATTTCTTACCTTATAAGTATTTCATAACTTTTACATCATTGAGCCCCAATCTTTTCTTCTCAATTGAAATTCCAGATTCTTAATACTTTAAAATATAGTTTCCTTTACTTTAAATAGTTAACTATAATCTTATTCTCTTATACTAAATATTTTAAGTTACAAAATTAATTTTCATTACAAAAATATTTTTTTAAATTTACCATAATATTTAAATAGTTACAAAAATATAGTTTCCTCAATTAAATTTACTACATAAAATCATATAAATAATTTTTGAAAATATTGAAACAGAGGACATGTAATAGTTAATCTTTTTCTTCCCTCCCCAAACTTAAGTTTTTAAATATGAAATAAAGGTGGAAAGAAAATACTATAAATATAAATCATACCTCAGTAGTGTAGGCATCTTTACAATTCTGAAGTTTCTACAGGCCTTCTCAAACTTTTACTTCACCTGGTCTGAAATATTAGGAGCTTTCTACACATATAAATCATTAGAGGAATTTCTAGGAAATGAAATACTAAATAGAAGAAAAAAAACAACATTTCCTAACACAACCACAATACTAAATAAAAGAAAAAAATACTAAAATGAAGATAAACATTACATCACATTACAATCCACAAAATACACTAAATGACATTCATTTTTCTCATAAAAAGAATACATAACATAAAAATAAACAAAAAGTACAAACATCTATACATCAATCTCATTCATATCAAAATCCCAACCTATTTCATCGTTGCCTTGATCAGCCGATGGATCGGGTTGATATTGAGTATATCGGGGCATTCAAGAAATGTAACATCATGCTCTCCTTTGTAGTGTCGGGCCTGAGCAGCATAATAGGCTATTTCAAAATCAGAATGCCTCTGCAGGTACTCACTATCATAATCATGTCGGCGTTCTAAACCTCCAATCCTCTCATTTATCAAATCTATGCTTTTCCGCTGCAAGGTCAACTCATTCTTCAAACCTGCTAAGGTAAGGGAGCTAGAACAAGGAGGGTCATAACTTGTAGAGGGAGTGTCTCTACTAGTAGAAGGTTCCTGACTCCTACTTCCAGTTCTCCTTTTTTCATGGGATACATAAGTTTTTAAATTTGATTTACTAATGGGTTTCATAGAGTGAACCCACTCTTCCTCTCCAGCTTCCACTCCAGAAAGTTGGCAAAGTGTATAAATAAGTCCATGATGTCCTAGACTTCCACTAGTCTCACTCCTTAGCGCAGTCAATATATTCTTGAAAATAATCTTCCCCACATTTAAAATTTTGTTATTTTGAATACAGAAATTAAGAATAGCTCTATATCTAGTTACCTCACTATGGTGGTAAGTTGGTAACAAAGTAGAGGAAATGAAATAGTGTCATGTCTTAGAGGTGGCATTTAACATGGAAGCAAAAAAGTTTACCCTTTCTCGCCGCTTTATCTTCCACGTTCCATTCCCATCAATGAGAAAGTTAATCACATCATTGAGGGGTTCTTCCATCATACTAAATGATTCATAGTGGCAGATGTAAGAATCTGGGACTTCATAAAAAGTGTAAATGCGGGCGGCGGTAAATTCCACAGGAAGTCTACGCACTTGCACGATTCCATCTTCAGCATAAATCACATTGGCGTAGAACTCTTTCACAACATTTGCATCGGCTTTATTGGTGGTGTAATAAAATTTTTCCCACCTCTGCTCTGCAATAACCTGTACAATTTCTCCTCCCGGATTCTCAAAAACTCGATCTTGAATACATTTTTTCTTTGAAGTATCAAAGTGAATCGAGTTTGAGCCATCACATTGACAAAGCATGAATTGTTGAACTCAACTCTTCTCTTCTGACTTGGAGCCATTTTTAATCTAATTAATCAAAGAAAATTTCCGAAAATTACTTCTAATATGTAAATAATGGCTTCCAATTGTAATTCAAAGAGTTCAACATTAAGATCCATGAATTTCTTCCATTATTTTCTTCACATTTTCAAATTTTTGGGTTTCCTCAATGTGGAAGAAATACATGGCGAAAATCAAATATATTTAGCTTGAAGTGAAGCTCTTACATAAAAAGATCAAATTTGATATCAAATAGCCTTGAAATCGTCTCCCAATCCAAGATCTATCAAGCCCTAATTCAAAAATGATGTTTTTAAGAGGAAGGGGATGATGTATAGTGGCGGTTGACCAGTCAAAATCGCAGTTAAAAATGTATTTTCGCGATCTCTCCGACGGGTTGATGGCGTCGTCGGCGTGCTCTATTGTATTTTTTAACACAAGTCTTGGGAAATTCCCACTGTCAGCAACGTCGAGGGAGTCGTCGGCGGGTTCTTTTGATTATGTCCAAATTTGGTATTTTTGTGATTTTGATCAATTCTAAGCCTAAACGATATCCGTTTAATCTTTATAAACATAATTTTGAATAGTTAATTGATGCACTTAACACATACAAACTTTCACAAAACTTAACATCACATTAATATATAAATTTCAAGAGATACAATAAACGTTACATAACACACCTAAATTAGGTATTTTCTCAACCTCAATACATTAATTCAGCATCGCTATCCAAGCCACAACACTCAAAATGCTGAAAACAAAACATCCTATGCTTAGTTTCAACTATACAGAGATCTTTAAGCATAATTCTAAAGCAAAGTAAAAGTTCAAATCTAAACACACATAAACATAAATGTAGCATAGTAAATCTACTACTCGTCTGATTTTGTGCTCGTTTCTCCTCTAAGATCACCCATTGATTGCACATGGATGAAGAGGTTGTAGAAGGGTCGGAAAGGAAATTCTTCAGTTGAATCTTCCTCAATTAATTTCATCCTCTTCATCAGTCGTATCAAGCTATCTTCTAAATGTCCCGAATGATCGAAATGTTCTTTAATACTCCAGTCTAAATGATCGAAGAAATCAAAGATATTATTAATTACATTCATCATATTTTGTATCTCCTTTTCCAATTTCTTGATTCGACGCAGGATCACCAAAGACTTATCAGGGACTAAGGGTTATACTGACAGAGAATTCTGAGAAGATTGATCAACTATCATAGCCATGTCATTTTCTTCTTCAAATGGTGGGAATCTTTCAGTTGGATCTAAGGGTTTCCAAGGTAGCAGTACCTTTTCCCAGTTTTCATAGGATACTTGGGACTGGCTGCAAAGTGAGAAAATTGTTGAAGGGTGTCCAAGCCCATAAGTTGATCCGTGAACGATTAGGCCTAAGACTGACTTCACAATTATAGATCTAATATCGATCGGCAGTCCCCTTTGGATGCAGTAATTCAGAATGGCACTTTCTTTAAAAACTTTACCAACCTTCATTGTTGGTAACAGTTTTGCAGAAATGAAGAAGTGTCAGTGTTTAGAGACGGGATTCAAAAGTGTTGAAGAAAAACTAACATACCTGTTCTCTTGCATTTCCCAATCATCAAGTTCGCCAGTCAAATACTGGTAAATTTCATTCATCTGGTCTCTCGTTGGTATGAAATTAGAATAGTGGTAGACAGAAACATTCTCTATCATATATAACTCGTTGATTCTTGAAGGAGTGAAAGTAATCCATCTCCCTCGCACATAAACAACTCCTTGGTTAATTCCATGAAAATTTGCATAAAATTCTTTTACCACAGGAACTACCACGGCGGCAGTAGTGTAGCATATCACTTGCCATCTTTGTCGAACTATCGTTTCTTCAATATCTGTTGTGGGATTATTCAATCTGCGATTCACGAATCCTCATTCCTTGATTAATCTTTTCTTCATCAGCAACTTGTTGAAGATTCGCTGCGCTTCCGCACTAATGAACTTTTGCTGATTGAAAACTCGCATTCTAGGATTATCAGGGGAATTGGATGCCATAGGAATGAAATTGACAGAGTTTTTTTTCATTTTTGGGGAGAAAATATGAACTAAAGTTCAAATTTTTTAGTTTAAAAAGACTATTCCCGCCTAAAAACTGTGAAAAGCCGCTCATCGAACACAAGAAATCGCCTCTTACGGGTCTCACCGTCGGCGGCGTGGAGGGATCCGTCGGCGCGCTTCTGTATTAATTTTTCCTGGACTCTCGGGAAAAACCCGCCGTCGGCGCCGTCGAGGGCGTCGTTGGTGCCCAAGGCAAAACTTTCATAGTTTCGCTCTTGTCTGAATGCGTCGCAATTTTTCTATATGGATCCAATTTTTAAGTTATTGAAAGGGTAAATAAGAGTAGTAGAGCTTAATACTACTATAAACCAGCAATAAATTTAAATAAAAACTACCATAATCGCAATAAAGATAAATATAAATATGGGTTGCCTCCCATAAAGCGCTTGGTTTAACGTTGTCAGCCCGACCTATTCAGGGTTCATTCAGGTTGACTGATCATGAAAACCTCTTTAAAATTTGGTCTTTTACCCTCATAATATGGTTTTAATCTATGTCCATTTAGTTTAAATCTATTTCCTGTTTTCTGATCTTCAATTTCAACAGTTCCGTAAGTGTAAACTTGAGTCACAATAAATGGCCCTAACCAAGGAGACTTCAATTTCCCAGGGAATAACTTCAACCATGTTTTAAAAAGCAAAACTTCTTGTCCTGGTTCAAAGTTCTCTTGGTTAATCTTTCAATCATGCCATAACTTTAATTTTTCCTTATAAATTCTATCATTATCATAAGATTCATTTCTTAATTCTTTCAATTCATTTAATTGTAACAATCTCTTCTTACCAGCATCTTTTAAATTATAATTGAATTCTTTAATCACCCAATAAGCTTTATGCTCTAATTCTACTGGTAAGTGACAAGTCTTTCCAAAAATCAGTCTGTAAGGAGTCATTCCAAAAGGAGTTTTATAAGCAGTCTTGTAAGCCCATAATGTTGTATCCAATCTAGTGGACCAATCTATTCTACTAGGGTTTACAATCTTTTCAAGTATTTGTTTAACCTCTTTATTAGAAACTTCAGCTAATCCACTAGTTTAATGGTGATAAGCAGTAGAGATTCTATGAATAATATTAAATTTTTCTGCCAATCTCTGAATATATTTATTCCTAAAATGGGATCCTCCATCAGTAATGGGATCCTTCTTTTTCTACTCTTGTCTCTAATTCTTTTCCACTTTTTAATTGAATCACCTTGATTTGTTCTTTTCCTTGATCTATAGGATTTGGTTCCACAGTACTCGGAAAAGTTTCTATTATTCGGTTACTAAGTGCAGTAGCGATATGCCCTAATTGGTTCTCAATATTCTTAATAGTAGTTCCTTGATTTTGTAATTGATTTTCTTGAATCTGTAATTGATTTCTTTGATTCTGTAATTGTTGACCCATGTTTAATATAAGCTCTTCCATAGATAACTTCTTCTCCTTGATTTGAGTATTATTGTTAAATCCTTGAGGATAAGAAGGTCTATTTAACATTTGCTTGGTTGGATGAATTTACTAATGGGTTCACTAAGTTGTTTGCCCATTGTTGATTTGTCAAAGAATTGTTATTCAAATTAAGATTTGGATGATTCTTCCAACCTGGGTTATAATAGTTCGAGTATGGGTTGTTGGCTCTGGTAATAACATTTAAGGTTTCATATGAAAGTTGAACATCCACAAATTGCCCAGATGAATTTTCTTTCATCATAGGAGGTGTTGAAGAATAATTCATCCCATAATGATCTAATTTCTTTGATATTACAGCAATCTATGAATCAAACATAGATATTGCATCAGAATCATGGATGCTAGCTACTCTTTTAGGATTTACCTGCTTAGAGGGTCATTGAAAATTGTTGGTAGCCATTTCTTTTATTAATGAATACGCCTCATCAAAAGGTTTTGACATTAAAGAACCACCTGGCGCAGTATCTATACTCGATCTAAGAGATCCCACTAATCCATTATAAAATGTTTGAATTATTAACCAGTCTGGTAACGAATGATATGGGCATTTCCTAAGAAGTTCTTTAAATCTCTCCCAAGCTTTATATATTGACTCTCCATCAATCTGACAGAACGATGTTATGCCATTTCTTAGTTTAACAGTTTTAGATGGAGGGAAATATTTGGATAGAAATTTCTGTGACAGTTCTCCCCAAGTTCTAATAGATCCAGGTGCTAACGAGTTTAACCACATCTTAGCCTTATCCCTCAGTGAAAAAGGAAAAAGTCTAAGTCTAATAGCATCGTTTGAGACTCTATCATATTTAAAAGTAGCACATAGTTCTAAAAAACTAGCGAGGTGTAAGTTAGGATCTTCATTTGGTGTACCTCCAAATTGATTGTTTTGTACCATTTGGATAATAGCAAGTTTAAGCTCAAATGAATTAGCAGCTACATCAGGATTTTGGATAGATAAGTGAATTTCATCTACTGTAGGATTTGCATATTCTCTTAAGGGTATAGGTTGGTGTTCATTCATAATGTTTTCCATTGTATCACGATTTCTAGGTTTTCTTTTCAATTTTCTAATTTTTCTAAAGTTCATTGTAATTCTGAATCATATGGTATAAGATTTTCAGGTCGAAATTTACGCATACAATTTAAAATTAGTACTCAGTAATATAAATAAAAATAAAAATAAAAATATATAGATATATAGACACGTTGCAAATTAAGTAAAAACTTTTTAATAATTCTAATATGTCTTTTACTTCTAAAATTCTCCCCGGCAATGGCGCCAAAAACTTGACCGACCTTTTTGTAAATCAATAATTACAAGAATTTGATGACGCTAATAGAAGATTTAAATTCCAGCAACGATGCCAAAAACTTGATTGTGACTTTATATATGTATGTTTGATTTAATAAAGATGTATAAATATAATATTCAATAATGTTAAAGTCAAATTTGTCAACGCAAGTATACGTATCCCTCAAGTAATATAGGGCTCTAATGGAGTCCTAGATATCGATCCCACTGGGAAAAATAGAATAGTACGGACTAAGATTTAATAAAAAGTAATAGTTCAACAACAATAACGTTCAAGTTGCTTATATGTCACTAGTAGACAGTTGAAATAAGTAGATAATTTTGGATAGTAACTAATGAGAGAATAACGTTTAATTGTGATATTCAATATATAAGAAAGCATCCTTCTCCTTGCCAAAAAATTATAGTGAATGGATAAAATGAATTAGTTCAACTTATATTGTGCCAAATATGAGCATAACTATTCTTTACCCTTTGGTCCAGGCATAAAGAACAATGACTAACCCTATGCTTGGTTACTGATTCTGCGGCTATGCTGAGAGGATACCGACTCTCACTTTAGAGCTCCCACGTTCCCCTCACCTGAGGGCTAACATACGCACATCAACACCCAAATGATAGGACTGAATTGGGGATTTTAGTATGTCACTCTAAAATCTCAAATTCTACGCCCGATAGTAATATTTCCCTATTTATTTGCACCCAACTTCCAAGGGATTTGACCTCCCTGAATCTTAGATGTAATCTTCACTTTAGTTGTAAAACTCAACATATTCTAACAATTCAATTGGTCAGATTGAAAGTAAATTAAGATCAAAGTGAAAACATCATCACAATTTCTTAAACATTTTCATGGCTTCACCAATTTAAGTCACCATTTCACAAATCTTGAGATAAGGAGAAAGACAGAGAAAACTACTCAGAACTCATGGAGAAAGCACAATACAACTTGGAATTCATATATAGAATCAAAGCCATACAAACTATAAGAAGTAAATACTTATCTCTAAATTTCTCCCCAAGAACACTCGGAGTTCCTCGGAATCTCTTCCTTTCTTTACAGCACACAGAATTCCTCTTTGAAGTAGCAAGGAGGAAGAAATCTCTCACTTTCCATCCATTCTTACAATTTCTTGAAGAATTCATCACAATTACACGCTCTAGCAAGCTCTCTACACTAATGGAACCTATCTAACCTCCAGAACTCCAAAAGTATTCTCTTCCACCTCCTCATTTTCGACTAAAATGTTCTCTTTAAAGATGTTGATGAGTTTTCCCAAGAGTTGCTTATGCACCACTCCAAAATCCAGCCTTATCCATTGTACATGTCACATAACCGTCGATCCTGCCATCGGCGGCCTCGATGGCGCCGTCGGCGGCCTTCAAGAGAATTTGTTCTGTTTCCTCGGGAAAATCTCGGCGTCGGCGCCCTAGTGCAATTCTCCACATTTTGGTCTTTTTTGCTCCAAATTCGCTCCTTTTTTTATCTTTTTGCTCCATTAACCCCAATTCATCATTCCTGCAATAAAAAATCAAAAATACCTTTCTTTAAAGTGCAATATCATTAAAAATAGTATAAAAGAGGTATGAAAATCTCAACATATTTCCTTTGGTCACTTGTCTAGTAACTGCCACTAGCACTTAAGCGCGGGGACTCGACACTTAGGTGTGGCCTTCTCTGTTTAACCGACGTTTAAGCGTGTGATCTGGCGCTTAGGTGCCAAAACTATTTTGCACAATTTTTCACCTTTTTGCTCCAAATTTGATCCTTTTTCACTCCTTTAAGCATTCTTTCCATTTTTACTTGTACTTGCAAGAAAAAAACAAAAATACCTTCCATTAAACTGCAATATCTCAAAAATAGGTATTAAAATGTGTCTAAGAAAACTATATATTTTATGTGTATCAAAATCCGCCATACTTAAAATGTTACTTGTCCTCAAGTGACACTTCGATCTTTAAAAATCAAATATGTTTGATATGTTTATGAGTTTCTTTAGGAGTTACTAAAATTTTGATTTAGAAATACAGTAGGCCAATTTAGTAAAAATAATTAGTAAATGAGACCAACTTAAAATTTGAAAATTTTTAACGTTAAGAACTATGAAAATATGAGTTCTTATCTAATTCAGAAATATTATAAGTTCTCTAAATTTAGTTATTAGTTCTTTTATTTTCTCTAATTAAAAATTTTTATTAAAAATAATTTTAATTACTATATTATATTTATAAGCTTAAGATTTTATCAAGTATTATACTTTTAAAAGATCAAATGTAGAACAAATTTTTGAATAGGAACTAATCCTCAAGCTTCTCCTCCCTTACATTTCTAATCTTTTTCCTTTCTTCTTCTTCTTCTTTTCTTTTTCTTTTTCTTTTTTTCTTTTTCTTTTTTTCTTCTTCTTTTTTTGGTTCTTTTTCAGGCAAGGATTACTATATCTGGATAGACCTTTAATGATTTGTAATTTCACTTCTCATTTCTTAAAGTAAAGTTTTGTTATAAAAATTTTACTTATAAAAATAATAAAAGTTTGAAAATCATTTAATAAAAGATATTTAAGTATTAAAAAAAAAGCCTAAATTATTTAAATTTTACAAAAACACAATTTCTTTCTTACTAAAGATAGTCACTCATATTAATCATTTTCTGTACTAAAAATTTTTAACTTAAAGGTTTTCTTCATTATTTAAAGATTTAACTAAATTTTCTTACTCATTTCTAAAGTCAAATTTTACTTCCCAAATATAAATTCATATACATAATCAATTTTTCTCTTAAAATTCAAATTCATTTGTAGTACATTTAAGAACAAAAATAATTCAAATTTTGAAAATGTTTTTCATCCCTCCCCTAAACTTAATTTTTTTTTAACAGATTAAACACTTTAGCTGCAGATAATTATACAGGGAGGAATGAAAATTTAAAAATAACATGCTAACAGGAATTTTAAACCCTAATGATACAAGTATAACAGGAGTAAAATTAATTTTTGATCAAATTATAACAGGAATTTTAAACCCTAATGATTCAAGTACAAAACTAAAAACAGGAGTAAAATTAATTTTTGATCAAATTTTCTATTTTTTCACTTTACTTTAACATGTAGAGATTTAATAAACTTCTAAAAAGTTGGTATAAAAGCAAACAATACACTAACATGATAAAAGAAAAATAAAGGGCAGCGGTTTCTGAATTTCAAGTTTAACGTCAAAGCTAGCAAGATTTTCTACTTTATAATAGATATGAAATTATGTTAAGTTCTAAACTAACTAAATCACAATACTAAACACAAAACAACAATTACTATCCTAAAATTTAAAAGAAAATATTAACTACTATAAATGTCATAATAATAATAAAACATAAAAGTCCAAAACACAACATAGTCCAAAACAACACACAGATGCAAATGTAGCAAGCTCAGACCACATAGTTCATATCATATTACAATCATAAAATGAATCTCTCAGCTCTACTCTACATCCCTAGAATCATGGTTGTACCATTTTTTTGCAGGCTCATAATCAAGTTATCAAGAATATGGAGGAAATTGTACTCCTGTTTCACCTTTAATTAGGCTCTCCAAAGATGAGTGGAATTTCTCTTCATAACCAACCTTCCTTCTATTATAACTATTAGTGTGATATATCAAAGCCTTTATGTTGATGGGATTTCCCTCTTGAATACAATAATTCAATGTCACTCTCTCTGGTCACTTCACTGAGATGATTTGTAGGAAGCAGACGAGCAGATATAAAATAGTGCCAAGCCTTTGATGGTGCACACAACTTTGACGTTAGAAAATATACTCTCTTCTCATTTGTATTCTTCTAAAGTCCTCTTCCAACAGTCAAATAAGATATGATATCGTCCATTTCTGCTTCATAGGACTATAATTTGCATAAAAACACAAATTCTCTAGTGGTAAATGGTAAAACAAGATAATTACCTCTGGAGTAATATGTACCAACTTCCCTCAAACCATCACTTGATTATCCTCAACCTCTAGGAGATTTGCAAAAAAGTCCCTTACAACAGAAATTACAGTGATAACAGAGAAACAACAGAACTGTTCCAAGTGTCGACAGACTATCAGGTCTTCCATTTCTCCACCTGGACTCTTAAGACATCTCCACTAAATCAATTTTTGTGATTGTAGAGTGTCACTATATCAATCCTGAGCTTTTAAACTGAAAAATTTGCTCGAATCAAATGGGCTCTTTCCTTTGCTCCTTTTCATTCTTGGTGCCATTCTACAAATTTAATAAATTCTAAAAATAACTTTAAAAATCAAGTTTAAATCACTAAACTAAACTTCCAAAAGCACTAACTAAACTTTCTAAGCAATTTCAATAGATTTTTATTCACTTTTCACCATGAATAGTACATCTTTGAAATCTTCCAAATGTGCTTAAAATATATGGCGAACATCCAAAATTTTTGCATAGAAGTAAAGCTCTTACCTCAAGGAACTTGGATATAGCGAATCTCACTTGATTCGACCAAGAAATCTCCAGATTTCACTTGACCTAGTCCTCAAAATCATGAACTCGAGTCGGGGAAGAGATAGAAGGCATTAAAAATAGGATTTTCGGACAAAATATTCATTTTTAACTGTTCGTAAACAGTTTTGTGTTAACCAGTGCTTAAGTGCGGGTAAGTGGCTCTTAGGCGCCTGCCTCTCGAGTTGGGTCATGCTGAAGCGCGTGATGTGGCGCTTAGGCGTCAGTGCACAAATATTTTAATATTTACCTTTAAGTAAAATGCACTATTAGCCTAAGTAAACCACCTCTAAATGGTCTCATAGCACTTAAATGACTATTTTTACTTTCTATAACCCCCTTCTCTCTCAAAATTCTCAATATTAATTCAATTTGAGGCTAAAAATAAAACAAATTTTCACAAAAACAAACTCATATTAATTCACAAACAAGTACAAACACATTTAACACTTATTTCTTTCTCCAAATTATCTTGGATGAGAAAAATTTCCTAAGTACAAAACACTTAACACACATTTACAATTAAATACATAAGTGACACAAATACTAAACACGAGACATAAACACTAACAAACTTAAAAACATTACTCCAAACACACAATTCCTAACACTTAACTTAATGTCACTCTTCACTAGAACAAACAAATTCTTTTCTCTTAGTAGTCTCTCCAGGAATATAGAGTTGATAAGACGGACGGTGGTGACGAGCTCTAATATTATCATCTTCGATCCAATTTTGCTTAAGGAACATCGCCTTATCTGCTTCCTCTACATAACTGGTATGGCTGAATTACATCTTAAGTTGCCACCTAATATGTTCTAGATGAGCATACAATTCAAGCACCTTGGTCTCTAATACAGATATAGTATTCTCCATTTGGTTGATCTTCTCTGATATCCCTTCAATACTAACGACAAAGAAACTGTTAAACATCTCCTGTGCACTTTGACTAATGAACTTCTTCCTCATGGCTTCTTTCTTCTTCTTCAAATCCATCTCCCTTGATGACATTTTCTCTAAATCTCTCTCTTTCTTAAACTTTTACGGCTAAAAATAATCTGGGGTGAAATTCCTTTAAAACCCCCTTCTATTTATAGGTTTAATTCCACCTCATAACTTCTAGGCACGACTAAAAACTGCCAAGACACGTTTATTCCAACTAAATTGTAGTTACACTATCTTGAAATCAAAATTTGCAAATGCCATTAAATTGCTTCGCTTAAGCGTCAGATCTGGCTTTTAGGCGCTAGTGCACATTTTTGTACGAGTCAACTTAACATCTAAATTCTTATTCTAATATGTCTAGGTCACTAAATAAAGTTTAAAAATCATTAATAGCACATAATAAACAAAAAAATACTACCCTAAATTTCTCAATAAGACTCAAAACAACAATCAAAGAAAAAACACACTGATAACTATGGGTTGTCTCCCACAAAGCGCTTGGTTTTATGTCGTCAGCTCAACATAACCGGTAATCATTCTGGTTGACCCAACATCATTACATCTTTATATTTCTGCTTAACCCCTATATAATAAGGTTTCTAAAAATGATAAAAGGTAATTACTTAAACTAAAAATGATTTTTGTAGGAATTTAAAATTTAAATATTTTTGATAATTTAACGAAGCAGTACTACTTAAAAAGATAACTAAAGGTTTTGTAGAAGAGAAGTACTTAATATGAAAATATCTTTCTTCTTAGCATGAATCAGAAATAAGTATAGGAATTCTGTTGTGGAAGTATACAAATTTTGTTGTGCCAAATAGGAGCAAAAATATTCTTTACTCTTACTAGAGATGTTATAAAGAACATTGGCTAACTTAAAGTTTGAATAGTTCTTATGACCGGCTAGGCAGGGAAGATACTAGCTCTCACTCTAGAGTTCCCTCGATTCCCTCCACCTGGTGGCTAACATTCTCATATAAGAACCTAAAACAATAAACCAAGTTTGGGGCTTTAACCTGTTACTTTAAAGTTTTCTAAGTCTACACCCATCAATGAATATTTTTCTATTTATTTGCACTCAATCATATGAACTACATTATCATTCATAAAAAGTCATGTGATTCATTCCAATTGTTGACTGCGACAATACAAGCCGGTTCTTACATGTTCTCACAACTAATTTTAACATCTAGATTAGCCAAATCAAGAAGTAAATGAAGTGCATGCATTTAAATCATCACAACTTCTTCCATCATTAAAGATCAATACTCTCCACAACTTCCATCCAAAACTTAATTACTTATCATTTTATGAAGAAAGATAAAGAAAAATACTCAGAATCCATGCAGAAAACAAAACTACACTTTAGTTTAAAAGAAGAAATCATTGTCAAACCAACAACATGTCCCAATTAAAACCAAAAGTAGTCTAAAACAAAAAGATAAAAATATATCTTAAGTTCTCCACAAAACTCTTAAAGTTCCTTTGAATCTCTTCTCTTTTACAATCACTCAAAACAAAATAAGAAAAAGGATAAAGAAAATAAAAAGTGGTTCCTGAAAATCTCTTCGAACTAACTCCCTAAAGAAGAAATTTCAAAACTTGCCAATATTTTAAGGACTCTTTTCTAAGTCCTCTCTTCTTTTTTTATTATAGTTTTTCAAGAGGTGTCTTGGGATCTCTTCAAAATGTATCTTGATTCGATGTATTTGCCCAAGAGACACATACTTTCATGATAATTTTCATCCATTATGGTTACAACCACCTTTTAAACTAATGGGTGCCTCAAAAACCTCTTCGAAATTTGTGTAAATGAATTTTACTCAACTATTAATTGCCGCTGGCGTTTAAGCATGGGGTGCTTAGGCGCGGCCTTCTCTGTTTAACCGGTACTCAAGCGGCAGATTTGGCGCTTAGGCACCAAAACTCTTTTGCCTACTTTTTCACCTTTTGGCTACAAATTTGATCCTTTTTCACTCCTTCAAGCATTTTTTCAATTTTTTCTTATATCTACAAGAAAAATACAAAAATGCCTTCCATTAAAGCGCAATATCTCAAAAATATGTATAAAAATGTGTCTCAAAACACTACATATTTTAGGTGTATCACCTAGCAGTTTTCAAGGGTGGAAAATATTTGGCCAAAAAAATTTGTGACAGTTCTCCCTAAGTTCTGATAAATCCAAGTGCTAATGAATCTAACCAAGCTTTAGCCTTATCCCTTAGTAAAAGAGAAAAAAGTATGAGCCTGACATGAACATTAAACACTCCGTCATATTTAAAAGTAGCACATATTTCAAGGAAACTAACAAGATGTAAGTTAGGATCTTTAGTAGGTTTCTTCCAAACTGATTATTTTATGCCATTGGATAATGGTAGGTTTAAGCTAAAATGAATTAGCAGCAACATCAGGATTTTGAATAGTCAAGTGAAGTTCATATGCCACAGGATTAGCATAATCTTTCAAAGGGATTTGTCAATTTTCATTTACTTGATTATTTAAGTTATTTGCCATTTTGTTCAAATTTTTAATTTCTTTTTGTTGTTTTCGAACGTTTCTAATTGTACGTTCTAATTTTAAACCGTAAGGTACTAAACCTTTAGATCTAATACTACGGATAAACAAATATATTAAGTACAAAAAAATTCTTAAAATAACTCTTAAATATATATAATTTTTTTATTATGATTTTTTTAATGATTTTAATTTTATTTATTTAAAATTTTTATGACTAAATTTCCTAATTTACCAAATCTATTTAATTTATCGTTACATTTCCTTGCAACAGCGCCAAGAACTTGATCCCAGATAATTATAGTTGTGCAAAATTTGTAAAGTTGATTCTGCTTTGCAATGATGTCAAACACTTGATGCTTTATATTTTGAATAAGAAATTTAAGCAATTTATGTTGGGATTCTACGCAAGTATACATATCATTTTCGAGTAATACAGGATTTTCTATTTAAGCCCCAAATATTGATCCCATGAGGAAGGTTTAAATTAGAAATGATAACTAGAAAACTTACAGCAATAAAATAAAAATACTGTCACTAATTTCAAATAATTAAGGTACTATCAAAACTAAGTTATTTACTACGAGCGAAACTGTAATGCAAAGTTAAATAGTGATTATGAAACTATGTTTATGAGGTTATATAATATAAAAGAACATCTTTCCCACTATAATGAGTTTTTGGTTAAATGAGATGGGATAAATGGTTTAAATTTGTATTGTGACAAAAAGGAATAATTTTAATTCTTTACCCTTATTCAGTGTTATAGAGAATTGTTGGCTAATCTCAGGTTTAGTCCTTAAATCTATGGTTTGGCTGGAGGATACTAGCTCTCACTCAAGAGCTCCCACTTCCCTTCCCGTGAAGGCTAACACTCGCTTTAGTTTTTAAACACTTAGAGTAAATTGGGAATTTTACTCTATCACCCAAAAATCTCTAATACTAAGACCAACGATGTATATTTTCATATTCATTTGCACTTAATTTCATGAACAAAACACTCCTCCATGGAATTAAATGTTATTCTCACCCTGTTGTAGAACTCATATTCAATTTCCCATATCATATGTTTGACAACAAATTTTAATAGTTCAATTGGCCAGATTGAAAAGTAAATTAAGAATGGACTGGAAAGACCATCACAATTTATTTTATATTTTAAAATTGGCACATAAAAGTTATCTCTCCATTTACCATATCTTAGAGTATGGTGAAAGATAAAGAAAACTACTCATACTTCATGAGAAAGATAATACAAAACACAAATTTCATATATAAAAGAAAGTTCTTACAACAATAATAAATAAACAACACTTATCTGGAACTCTTTCTCATAGTAAATCCATTGTAGCCTCTCTTGGAGTCTCTCTATCTTTACAAGACTCTTGATTCTCGCTTAGAAGATGTAAAGAAGAAAAAATATCTCACTTCTCTCTCACTCTAGCAGTTCTTAGAAAAGATATCACACTTAAACTCAGCACAAAGCTTAAAGAACAAACTCAAAACTCAAAGGAACTAAATGACTAATGGACACCAGTTGAGGGGAGTGGCCTTTTTCTAATCAATTTTTGCTCTAAATAGAGTCTAATGTCGGTTTTTTAGGAGGTGCATCCAAAAACTCTTAAAAAAGCATCCAAATTTGTCAAATCTTTTAGAAATAGGCCTTCTACTGACGTTGGCGCAGTCGACGCCCATTCTGGTGACGTTGGTGCTAGTGACACTTTAATTAATTTTGTGCTTTCTATCAAATGGCGTCGTTGGTGCCCAGTCTGGCACCGTCGGCACTGAACATTTTTTCTAAAACTCCATTTTGACTCCAAATTCCATCAATTTTGCTTCCTTTTTACTTCAAGTGCTAAAAATCAACAACTTTCAATAAAACATAAAAAATACCTTCCTTTAAAGTGCAATATCACAAAAAATGGGTGTAAAATATATATTTAAAAATGCATATATTTTTCGGTGCATCAGAATGTTACCCAATGGAACAGTCAAGATGTTTGCCCAATAGAAGAAATTATTGATGATAAAAATCACTCACGCTCGACACCATGCCACCATAGGAGACCTTGTAGTAGAGCGACAAAAGCTTATCGAGCCATTGGTGGACTACATTTTGAGATGAAGGAACTTTAGCATGAAGTGTGAGCCTCAGCTTCAGGAACAACATGCAATCAAGATTCTAATGAAGAGTTTCTATGGTTCGATATCCTTCATGCTTAAGGGACTTATAATTAAATTATTTGACAATTTAGTCAGTAAAGCCAGTATTTTATAAGAAGAAGTTAAACATATGAAGTCCTTGGAAAATGCTGAAAAGTCTAGACTAGTTAAGGTGTTTGAGATAAAGTCTGAGATAGTGGAAACGTTCGACAAGTGCAAGCAGCCAATAAGGATCCCGGCCAAGCAGTCTCATCAGGATTCCTAACAGTCATCACAATTCAATCAATCTCAACATTTGTATGGTCAGCAGCACAGTTGGCCTAGCTAACAGTCATTTCCAGTAGAGATCATATAGAATAGATGGAAGGCAGGGTTTGTCAATGGCAGACTGTTTGAATGAATTAAACTCCTTCAAAGATGATGCTATAATGAATATATTCTAAAACTTGATAAAGAAGTCTAAGTTCAGATTGCCTGAGCCAATGAAGACAGACGAGGTTGACAAGAAGAATCACCCCAACCACTCCTTTTCATAGATTACTTAGACATAACATAGGAGGCTGCTTTAACTTCAAGGATTGGCTCAAGAGAAATTTCAAAAAGAGAAATATAATAATTCTAAAAGAATATTTAAAATAACCTAAAAGATATTTTGTAAATATGATTTCATCAGAGCAAATTATTTTGATAAATCTGTATGTAGATAAGCATGGATGGAGCATAGTCCTGAGTAGATCCCTTATGAAGATACTATATCACACACATACAGCTTCGGTGCAAGTGACCGCTTAGAGTCTTTAGCCTACCACGCCAACATTGGAGATTATGACAGAGCATCCACAACAACGGAATAAGGAGAATGTAGACTACGTAAGGACTTATAGCACAAAGGGTAGGATAGGGGCTACCCATGTTAGATTGGTTGTCCCAAATTTGGGGGAGAAATTCATCAAACTGCTGATTTATGCAATTATCTCTACACCACTCCGTGGTCTTTTGATTATAAGAGTGCTAATTTTATCTACATTTTGATTGTCTCTAACGATGAATTAACTGACCACAACCAATCTAATTCCATTTTTTATTCCTAAAATGGTCCTCAAATCATACAAAATTATGATGGATATGCTAAGGAACATGAAGAAGATGTTGAAAATATAGACTAGGGTAGTTTAGAGAGTGAAGAGCCAATACTCAAGTGTCAAGGAACACCAATTTCCACAGCTTGGACATTTCTGATTCAAAATCAACAACAGGAGAATCAACCTCAAACTTCAATAGGATAACATCTAGGTCTAGCTCACGAGGCGGAAGAGATCACAAAAGTAAATTCAAGGTGTGATAAAGTGTTACCCTCGAGAATGGCTCTAATGGAAAAAGGAAAACAAGTAGTTACTTAGAGGAGCCACCTTTGTTTATTGAAGAAACACACGCTAAGGAAGAAATTGGAGGCTTGAATAAATTAGATTATAATGTACTAGCTCATCTTAGGAAGCTGCCAGCCAAAAGCTAAGCATTTACAATGCTCTGATCTTGTTAAATGAGATGAGAGAAGCTTTAATCAAGCATTTACTTGATCCAAAAATTTTCTTAGCACTATTGGTTAGCACATCCTTAGATGAAGTTTGTTCATCAAAGAAGAGCTGGGTAATCTTCACCGATGAAGATTTGGTACTTAGTACTACTGACCACAAGTTTTTTCTCTACATTTCTATGAACATCAGCGAAATTTTATTTTCCAGAGTATTGATAAATCTAGAGGCGTTGCTCAACTTAATGAGTCGATGAACGTTAACATATTTAGACATCAATTCTCAAGAACTTATTATCAATAGAAAGACGTTAATAGGATTTAAGAAGAAAGTTGAAATAGTACTTGGATCATTTATGCTACTCATCAATCTTGGTGACCTGGTAAAAATCATTAAGTTTCATATCATCAATGCAGAAACGTCATTCAATGCCTTGCTTTGTTGACTGTGGATTCATGAGCATAGTATGGTCCCTTCGTCCCTGCAACTGTGCATCAAGTATTACAAGAAGGAAAAGAATACGACATAAAAAGATACTTACAATGATTCTTATTACATGACGTAAAAATCCAAGAAGAAGCCCCCTACTATGCTATTCCAAAGAAGATCATCTTTTCCTGAGAAATTGTGCGGGCTAAAATTGAGGATTCAAAAGGATCGCAAGAAAGGGATCATTCAAACTAGATTCAATTATCTCCCACCATTCTTTTGTAATAAGTCAATGGAGTTTCTCTTAACCCACACACCCAAGATTAAGGTCAGGGACACAGGAGAGTAGGAATTAGCAGGATTGTTGAATGAAAGATTTCAACCATCAGCATTGTCGTGGAAGGAAGCTCTGACAAAGATAAGTTTGAAAATGAAGCAATGATAGTAAAATATAAGAAGCCCCAATTCACGATCTCCTTGTATGACACATAAAAGAGTGAATATGAGTCGATGTATGATTGGATCAGCAACTTCGTGCAAGCCAGAACCTTAACTTATTACCACACGCATAAGGACAAGGAAGTTCGAAGTGTTGGTTTCAAAGTGATCAAATTTTCTTTTGCATCTCCTTCTCTTAATTTGAAAACTCTTTGGAAACATAGAAAAAATGTTTCTAATGAATTAATGAAATTACTAATTGGGTATTACTCTTCTTGTGTTTAGAAGATGATTCAATAGGGTTGTTTGCTGAAGCAAATGAGATAGAAAAAATTACATCTTTTTGAGAAACTATGGAACGTTAAAGATTGAGCTCTCAACTCCAAAAAATGTGCCAGATTTTGTACGAGAGGACCAATCAATGATTCAAAATTCTCAATGTTTGTTACTAGCCAGCTGGAAGAGGTTTGCCTCGATTTTGAAGATAATCCTAAAGATTCTTTGACAGATGATGCTCCGCCAGAATTTGTATAAGAAATTAAAATAATAGTCAACAAACTAAAGGAAGTTAATCTCGGGAATGAGAAGTAGCCCTGAACTACCTTCTTAAATTCTACACTCAATGAGGAGTTTATGAATTTATTCAATTTACTATCATAATTCAAGGATTGTTTTGCTTGAATTTACGATGAGATGCTAGGATTATCTTTAGATTTTGCAATGCATCATCTTGGAGTGGATCAAAATATGACCCCATTAAAATAAGCTCCCACAAGAATGCTCCTCAAAATAGAAAAGTGAGTCACCACCGAGGTAAAGAAATTATTAGATGCTAACTATGTGCAAGATGAACAATAACCCACATGATTGGCCAACATTGTACCAGTTAAGAAGAAAAATGGCCAAATTTGGATTTTTATTGACTTCAAGGACTTAAAAAAAGCATGTAAAAATAATGACTTTTTGCTACCAATACCAGAGTTCATGAAGGAAATCATGTCCGCAAACGAGATTTTCTCGTTCATGGATGGATCATCTTTATTCAACTAAATTAAGATAAATTTGAAAGATGCAACAGTTACAACCTTAAAAATACTAATTGGTATCCATTATTACAAGGTAATGCCATTTGGGTTGAAAATTGCCAAAGCAACTCACTAGTGAGCTATGAAGACAATTTTTTATGACGTCAACCACAACCAGGTAGAGTGCTACATGGATAGCTTGGTAATCAAAAGCAAGCAACTAGTAGACCTCCTCTCTGATTTGAGGATTGTACTTGAATAGTTACAACAATGTATTCTTAAAATGAATCTCTTAAAGTTCTGCTTTGATGCACCACTGAGAAATTTCAAGGATTCGCAGTCCATCATCGGGGAATTGAAATTGATCTAGAGAAGCCATCTTAGAAATGCCACCTTCCAGAGCATTGACGCAACTAAGATCTTTTCAGGCCAAACTAGCATACCTATGATGTTTTATGTTTAATCTGCTAGGAAGGTGTCAGCTCTTTTGTCTTTACTCTGAAATAATGTCAAATTCTATTGGGCAGTTTCGGTTGCTAATTTAGAAATTATCGATTGCCAAAATGGATATTAGGACACCTAGTTTTTTAATAAGTTTAATTTATTATTATTATATATATATACATATATATATATATAATTTAAAAAAGTAATACTTTAATTTTGGAAGATACTAGACCAAACAGATCTCATATCTGCAATAGCTCAAATTATCGAGTACAAAAGAACAAGCAATATTTCTACCTCGAAGGATAGATACACCACTTGTTGGCGGTGCTCGATTAAATAAATGAATGAATTTAAAACATTCATTTAAGTCTATGAAAAACCTTTTTTTAGGTTGACCGACAAGTTCCCTTATTTAATATAAAAACTAAATAGGATTTATATTAAGTTGGGTTCTTAATGTTTCCTACAAGGGCAAACACCTATAGTTAATTACATCTTAGATAATCGAAGTCACCTAAGAAAACACTCAATTTAGATCAGGTAATATTTTCTTCAAGAATTTCAAGGGGCAAGACTTTTTAAATGATCGGACCAAAGGAGTGTCAAAGGAAAATGACTCAAATTTGGAATATTGTTATAGAATCTAAAGGAAGAGGAACTAGGGGTTGTCACAGATCTTGAGGAGAACATCGGTGACTTCCCAAGCTATCCTATTAAAAATATTTCAATAGGTACTTGGGGTTATCAATTTTATTAATTTAGGACTTATATTTATGAGAGATGATTGCATAAATAGCCTAAAAGAATTGTGAATTTAGATTTTGAAGAACATCAACCTCAGAATCCTAAAATGAGTTAGGGCTTATATCACTCAACATGATTGTGGAAAGACCTAAAGATGAGTTGAGGATTTATGTCGCACTTGGCGCACAACCTCAAAATTCTTGTGGCATGTTGTTTGATTCTAATGAGAGATGTGTTGTTGTAGATCATCATGCTTTTGTATATTATTGTTGTAGAAGGCTACCCATCAAATCAGCTCTAATCTTCTCATTGAAGTAACAATCCTAAAGTCTATGGTTTAAAGGTTTAAATGACAAGTTTAAATGGAATCATTTGTGGGGGTTAAAGTTGATTAGAACGACACTTGTGAGGATCCTACAATTCCCTCATTCGGGTATCACTATTTTCTTTTGAGTTTACTTAGCTTAAATAAGTTGTTACACTTTAGCAACTTTGGGTTACCTCTTCCAAGGGACTCTCGTAAATTAAAAAGTACATTCTAAGTTTTATGATATTTCAAAGGATTTATGGCTACCTTTGAAAAAAATTGTTTTAGATTTTTAAAATGTTGTTTAATTTTAAAATGGTTTTAATTTTTTTAAGTAAAGTAAGGTGCACAACCAAACATTTATAATATTTTGTAGCAATAATAAATAACTATAAATGCATTCCTGCCATCTTCTCAGTATATCCACTGAAAGATTAGGTTTTGCAACAAATATATAATTTTCTAGGAATTTAAACAAATTTCAAGGGTAGATGATGGTGTAGCTATCAAACCCTAAGTCATAACTTGGTGAGTCTTGAAATATCTTAATGGATTATTTTCTAGAATAAAAATATAATAAGTTCAATCTCCCTTCAACATTTCTAAGAGATCTTAAAATGTCCGGGACACTACCTAGAACAACTTTTAAAATCCCTTGAAACGTTTTAAGTTCATTTTAAACTTATAATTTTTTTCCATTAATCACTCAAATATAAATTATCCCGTTGCTCAGTGAACCTTGATAGTTTAACTATCCCAAGAAATGTAGGAAGTTCGATAGTTACTTAACATTTCATTTGAAAGTAATATGAATGGGTACCCAAAAAGACAAGTCCAAAGTCATCAAAGATTTTAATGCCAAGAGTTAAAGTATGGCCATCAATTAATTAAGTCTATCTTCCCTAATCCCAATTAAAATAATCTTTACATATTAAACCTAATTCACTATTAGGCCCTCTTGATCTTAATTTTTTTCGAAGTAAATTTATAATAAATAAGTATTAAGTAAAATGAATTCCTAATTCTCATTAATATCAGATTTAGCATCCAATTAGTGGGCTTCATATGAGTTGATTGTTATCTTCATAACTTAAGCCGAATACCTTAAGATCATCTTAATTGATATATCCTCGAAGTCATGACAATTATCCAAATTACAATTTTACTCTTATCATGAGAAGGATTGTGAATTTATGTCCACCTCTTAGCCCTTTATATTACAAACAATCAAGAGATTTTATTATAATCAATATTACCCATGTACCCTTTAATTATTCCAAAAATTTATTTAAGGCATTAAAATTTCAAAATTGACATTTTACCCCCGGGGTTCCTCATCTTATAACTTCTGAAATGAAACTCAAGGGACCTTGAAATTTCCATGGAGACTCAATCATGAAGTAATTAAAATATTAGAGGAGAAGATATGGTCTTTTAGATTTTTATTTAATTTATATAATTTTCTTAATACAAAAATAGAATTTTTCATTAGTAATTATTTTTAAATAATAAATAAAGATTTTTGGTCATGAAAGAATTACTAGAGGTTCACCGAGGTCAGAGGAACACTTAGAAAAATTTTTTATATTTCTTCAAATTATATTTTAACTATTATAATTATTTATTTATTTTAATGATTCAATTAAATAAAAAAATGTGTTTTAAATAAAAAAAATATTTTTATATTTTTATTAAATCTCTCTAAGTCCATAAAACTCAGAGAAAAGAAACTTTTCATTTTTATGATTTTCAATTTTATTTATTTTAATTATTTTAATGGAAAATTAGAAAAAAATACATTTTTAGCATTCAAAAATTTATTTTTATCTTAAAAAAATTAAAAAAATATTCTGATGAGTCCTAAGTATTTAAGGAACAATCAAGCACATTTTTGACCATTTTCATGTTTTTTGAAATTCTTAATTATTTTTAATTTAAAATATAGATAAAAATGAAATATGTTCTTAAAAAAAACATGTTATTTTTCCTAAATTCCCCAGGCTACAAGGAACTCAGAAAAAGACTTTTCATTATTTTCCTAAGTGTATTTAATTTAATATATTTATTTTTGTATAAAAATACAATTTTTCTTAGAAAATTAGCTTTTGTACTAAAGCTTAATCAAATAAAATTCAAATTTTCTTGGTGAGTTAACATGACTTTTTTTTAAGTTGTGGAATTGATTTCGTTAATTTTAAATAATATTTAATAAAAAAATTACTCCAAGTTTTAGGTATTTAGCTAGCTATAATAATATACAAAATTATCCAAACTACCCTGATATTTTCCTTAGGCTTCTCTGACCATAAGGAACCTACTAAAATTCATTCAAAAATAGACATCCAAGTTTGGAAATTAGGGTAAAATGCTTAGAGATGCATTCTTGCGTTAGAAAAATCAGAGAGCATCCCCTTTTTCATAAGGAATGAACTTTCAAGGTTTCATTCTTTCATGAATAACATTTAATCAATTAAAATTAAAATAGCTGAGACGCTTGTTAATTAAATTAAAATTGGAGAATAATCAAATAATTTTTAATTTTGATCCACATTATTCTCTTATGTTCACTAAGCAAGAAAGAATTTTTATTTTATTTTTATGATTCTTTTTATATAAAGATATGAATTTTTTAAGGTTTGTTAATTAAATAAATCCCAAAAATCACTATTTTTCTTTTTATTACAATCAGCGCCACATAATCCTCGTCCTCCCTGAAATTTCCATGTGTCACTCTGCCATTTGACGGTGCCAATCACCTCAGTGCCACACGTCCCATGGTTCATGTTCTATTCCCTTGTCTGGCTTGATCTCGTGCGTCCTGATACACGCACAATCAGACGACTGTTGGACATCGTCTCCAATGGCTAGAACCGTTGAATCGTTCAACATCAAACCCTAAGATCTCTCTCAATACTTATGCAAATTACTTTTGGTTTGTTCCTACACCTTCATCTACTAAAGACAAACAGATATGTACGATTATAATGCGATGAAATCAAAATTTGCTTCACAATTGGTGAAACTAAGCTCAAAATTAGGGTTAATGGCTTATACCTTTGCCTAAAAGGTGGAGCCTCGATTAAGTGTTTGTGGAAGCTTCAGTGGAGTCTAACAAACTGCTTGAATATATCATCCTACTTTGGTATGGGGTCCAAGTAAGTGTTTAGTGAAAAGTTGGAGGGGCCTTGGTCTTGAGGTGGGCTAGAGTGCTCAGGACTAGGGAACCTGATATAAAACTTCTTCGTTTAGCTCAGGGAAGATAAAGGAAGAGTCAACTTGAAGCTTGGTGGTATTCCAAATGAGTGGTAGAAAACCCTAGATTTTGTACTCAAAATTGAGCTCTCATAGAGGAATTCAGGGGAGGAAAATGGTGGGCTTAAGCTTATAAGTTCTTGAAGAGCCTATTGAAGTAGTTAGATAGTGCCTCCTTAAGGTAAATGTTGATTTCTCTTTTTGGCCATAGGAGAGGTTGTTTAAATTAAGGGGGAGTTATTCCTGAATTGGCCAAGCCAGTTGGTGAGTTTTGATGCTTAGGTGGAGGGGAGAAAGAGGCAAGTAATCAATTGGGATGAGCCATCTTGGATGGGTGAAATGAGCTTGATTTAAAATAAGGTAGCTCTCATATTTGGGGTTTTTCGGCAACTACATTGGTTCATAGGGCAAGGGGTGGTGGTTAAAGGAGTCAGAAGAGCTAGAAGGAGTTTAACAATTATTAGCCAATAATGCTTAAGGCTCAAGGCAAGTGTATCTTGGTTTAAGACAAGTATGGGAAGAGATTCTCTAAATCAAGGGGTTCTTAGTCCATGGCTCATGATGATATTTATGAACCATAGGTTAAAAATAACAATGCCCCAAAGCTTTTATTTTTTTAAAAAAAGTAAATTCCCTTAAGGGAGAGGGGATGAGCAATTCCCATAATACTCCAACATAAAAAATTAATCATCTTGTGGAGGAGGAAGGAGGGAAGGTTGTGATCTGGATCTAATTCTACCTCTAGTGGATTTAGAGGGGGAGCCAGTCTTCACATTAGAGTTTCATCCTGGTATTAGAGTGGTTAGCCCTTTCTGGAGTTTCTATACATCAGAGACCAGTTTTTTCTTCATCCTTGACGTGTGAATATGCCAATCCTCTTCCATAGCTTGCTACAGTTTTGCAATAGTGTCACCAATAGGAGCTATTAGTAGATTTTTAAGATTAGTAGAAGGACAAACCACTTCCTCGCATCCTTCAAGTGACACAAGAGATGGGTCAGTAAAAGGTGTAGGAGTGACTATTAACACCTCATTCAATTTTTTCCTCACTGTCATCTTATAAGGATCAGAGGATGGGATAGTGGAGGAAGTAGGGATATTCCCAACTGATTCTTTAGAGGGACTTATGTAGATATGTTCATAGGGGCATCCCACCTATAGGAAGGTTGGTCACCTTCTTAGCTTGGAGAGTAGTAGTAGACTCCTTGTGATTGTTATTAGAAATCGTTTTGGATGGGGGTGAAGCCTGTAACATATGTCCAATGTGTGGCCAAACATTTTGTAATGTTGGTAAAAATAAAGTGTTTGCCAAGCTGCACTTTCTGCCAGAAACCTTCCTTATCAGACCCTATCCAACCTCTTTTCAGCTCTAAGAGGGTTATATCTCGTTCAATGAGAATTCTAGCACTTGCAGGCCTTGCTTTGTTATAAGTAGGGGTGTCTACCTTTAAAAGTGTTCCCACAGCTCGACCAATGTTGTATAAAGCATTTAGAATAAAAAATTAGAGAGGGAGTCCAAACAGTTTGAACCAAAGAGGCACCACAGATGGGTCCCTCCTTGGATCAAAAGCTGGAGTCCATTTCATGATTTTTATAGAGGTTCCTGTAATAATGATGGGTTGCTTATCAAATAGCTTGCCATAATCCTCTTCTATAGTGAGTTGGATCAGAAGATGTCTTCCACCTAGTAACCCCACATTCCATGCCCCAATAAACTTTAGAGATTCAAAATAGTTCATGACTAACTCTATTTTTTGATGTCCCAAAATAAATTTACCAACAAGAGTAAACTTCAGCTCTTCAATGATGAATTGTAGCTCCTGTTTAGAGAATAAGAAGGTAGGTTCACCATCCTTAACACCTAAAGGATGCATGTAGGGACATGCTCCCTTACCAGAAGCCGCATCATAAAAAAATTAAGGAAACATCATCAGGTTCTTGTAATGTTTCATGAGTTTTGCCAACCACTCCTACAGAAATGACCTTAATCCACTGAGCATTAGTTTCCACAACAATAGCAAAGGCCATAGTAAAGGCACCGGACTTGAAGGCAACACAACTCTGCACCAATAGAACAAAAAAATTTAAATCCCTTCAGCACCTAGGAATGGGCAAACCCAGTATTTGGTCTCCAAAAGAGGACCTAAAAAGATAATAAACCAAAGTAAATAGCCATTCCAAACGCACGTACCACCAACTAAAACTAGGGGGTCATCTTCTCTTTATGAACCCTAGTAGAGTTCCTTCAGCTGCCAACATCTTCTACTATATATATATATATATATATATATATATATAACAAAAAAAGATGAAGGTTGGCGGTTGTTTCCCCTGTTGCTCTGCTAGGGTTTTGGCACCATGGCTCAACTTGCTGTGGTAAAGGGCTTAATCCATGCTATCCTTTGTTTTCAACTGGTTTTCTCTCATCTAATTACTGGTCATAGAATGTTCTTCGACTCTCATAGCTTACACACCTTCCCGGGTTCTAGTTTTTTCAAACTTTTACTGTTCCATTGGCTTGGCCATAGTTTTGTCCATGTTTTGCCTTCTTTCTACTGTGGGTTGGTCTATCTTTGGCAACCCACTGGAGGTTTGGTTTTCTTAGGGTTGACTATCTTCTCTTTCTTATACTTCAAAAGTTTCTTCTTTACTGGCCATGGTTTAGCCTCTTTGTGGTTTCTACTTCCCTGTTTTGGCTGTTGCTTGGAGCTCTTTACCAGCTGTGAAGTTGGGTTTCCTTGGCTTTTCACTGACTAAGGACTGCTTGGGGTTATTCTATTTTTGATACTACCATCATGTGATGTCTGACCCAATTCCTATTGACATTTCCACCAACATTTAGTGGGCCAAAGCCACTTTTGCTGACATTGTAGGGAAAGGTCAGGAGGCAGTGCAGAATCCTGATGATTTGGTTTTTCCTCAAGATTATCATGAGGGTCATGACCCACTTTTTAAACCCATTAGCAAGAAAGGTGGGAAGTTGTCAATCTATTTTACAGAAGAGGATTTAATTGGGTTAAATGAATGTCAAAAATTTTCCTTAATTGGTAAATTTCAACTTGGCCACCCAAAGATGGAGTCTGTAAGAAGATATTTTGATGGATTGAAATTCAAAGGGGCTTGGAAAGTAGGCTTACTTGATGGCAGACACATACTTATTAATCTCTCAAGGGAGGAAGACTGTACTAGAATTTTCTCCAAACAATCCATCTTGATTGATGGAATTCCAATGAAGCTTTAAAGTGGACTCCTGATTTTGATCCCAATAAAGAACTTCCCATTGTCCCCATATGGTTTAAGTTACCTGGACTAAAACTACATTTTTTCAACCACAAAGTTCTTTTCAATATTGGCAAAGCATTGGAAAGACCGTTGAAATTGGATGGCCCCACTTTCAACTTATCTAGACCTTCTGTAGCTAGAATCTTGGTGGACAGAAACATTACTCTAGCAACTGTGGAGGAAATATGGTTAGGCACTGACCATAATGGCTATTGGCAGAAAATCATATCTGAACAAAGGCCTTACTATTGCCATCATTGCAATATGTTTGGCCACGCTGATGAGAAATGTTTCAGGCTCCATCCAGCCCTCAGAAGGAAGATTCCCAAGCAACTTTCAGAGGCGATTGCAACTCAGAACAAGGAGGTACCTACTGCCAATAATTGTGTTGTTAAAATGCCTGATATGCCTGGGACAATTGCACAAGAGCTGGCTCAAGCTTTAGTACAAGAGAGTGTGGTTCCCAATCCCCAATCTGATCATGAATCACCAACTGAGCACCTCCACCTCATGCCACAATCTATCCAAACTGAACAAACTTTTTGTACTGATCTTTCCACACTTCCTGCTGATCAAGAGACAATAGTTATTGAGATACCAGAGGAGGACCCATTGATTATGCAGTTAGCCAGGAACTTTGAAGCTGGTTGGGAAGTCCAAAAAGCTAAGAAGAAGAAAATGCCTCTGGAACTAAAGAACCTTATCTCCTCTTCAACCTCTTTGGAGGAACCCCCCTCCCTCCTTCTTCAAGTTCTATTAGAACTAGGAGAAGAGGGAAATCTACTTCTATTGGTTAATGAATCTAATCTTTTGGAATGTTAGGGGACTTGCTCATCCCAAATCCCTTAATAGAGTCCTAGCTCTCAACAGGTTGTACAAACCTTGGATCATTGCTCTACTTGAACCAATGATCTCTAAAAATGTCAACAGATTTGTGAGGAAATTCCCTGGATTCCAGCTTCTTATAAATACTAATAGTAAAATTTGGATACTGTGCAGAAAGGAAGTCCTTTGCACTGTTCTTAAAGAAGGAGATCAATTCATCCAGTTGCAGCTTAATTTCGGTTACTATCAGGGTTTTGCTACCTTCACCTATGTTGGCTGTACAACTACTGCAAGACTGGACCTATGGCAACAATTACTAGAGTTCAGTACCTCTATAAAGGATTTCTGGTTAGTTGGGGGTGATTTCAAGAGCCTCTCTTCACTTTGTGAGAAGAAGGGTGGGAGATCTCCCGATATTAATCAAATTAACACATTTAATGATAACATCAAGTCTGCTGGTCTCTTTGATTTGGGGTTCATAGGTCCTAAATTTACTTGGAGAAGGGGGAAGATCTGGGAGAGGCTTGACAGATTTCTGGTTAATGATATATGGTTTAGAGAGTTTCTCCATACTCCTGTCCAACACTTGGCCATGAGTGGGTCTGATCATAGGCCCTTACTTATTCAAATTTCTTCATCCTCTACTAAATCTAAAGCCAATTTTAGATATCTGAACATGTGGTCAATGCATGGGGACGTTACTAATCAAGTGGCTAAGGCCTGGACTGATGTCCATCATCACATTCCAAGCATCAAGCTTTGGATGTTACAGAAAAAACTCAGCAGAAATCTTACAAATTGGAACTGAAAGGAGGTGGGGAACATTGACATGAAAGTTTTTGAAGTTGAACAAAAATTTTTGCAGTTGGAACAGCTCTTAGTTACTGATTTGGGGTCTGAAATGGATCTCCAGTCAGCTAATGATAACTTATTGGATCTAATCAACATGTAAGAGGCTCTCTATGCTCAAAAAGCAAATAAAACCAGGTTCTGTGAGGGTGATAGAAACTCTAAATACTATCATGCTTGCATTAACTATAGGAGGAAAAAGCTATACAATTCATATAATCCTTTCTCAGGAGGGGCACTGGATTACCAATGCCGAGGGAATTGCTAATGATGTTGTACATTATTTCCAAAAATTGTTTAGTAATAACTCCATTTCCTACCCTACCATCAATGAAACACTGTTTGACAAGGAAAGGGAATTTACTAATAGTTTATCCCTTACTAAAATTCCTGATGAAAATGAAATTTGGGAAGCTCTAAAATCTATAGACAGCTTAAAAGTGGCTGGCCTTGATGGATTCTCCGCTGACTTCTACATAAAGGCCTGGCATATAGTGAAGGGTGAGGTTATTGCCACTGTCCAAAGTTTTTTCTGGGGGGCTGACCTCCCCAAATACTTCTCCTCATCAACCATTACTTTAGTGCCTAAGGACAAAACTCCTTGCAAATGGGAGGATTACAAACCCATTAGTCTCTCTTCTGTCATCTCAAAGATAATCAGTAAATTCTTGGTCTAAAGATTACAGCCCCACCTAAACAAGCTCATTTGCAGGAATCAGTCAGCCTTCATCAGGGATAGAAGCATTGTGGATAATGTGCTCTTGGCCCAAGAATTGGTGCTAGACTTGGACAGAATCACTAGAGGAGGCAACTTAATTTTCAAATTAGATATCAAAAAAGCTTATGATACTATAAGCTGGAGTTTCATTGAATAGGTTTTGATTGCTAGAGGTTTCTCATCCTCCTTTGTCTCTCTTATCAGCAGATGGTTGTCCAATAATTTCCACTCAATCTTTATCAATGGATCCACTCATGGGTTTTTCAGTGCTTCTAGATGTATAAAATAAGGTGACCCTCTTTCCCCAACCATCTTTATCTTAGCTTTTGACTACTTATCTAGAAGTTTGAATGAGTTAGCATCCAGGAAACCCCATTCTCATTATAATCACAAATCTTCCATATTAATCAATCATCTGGCCTTTGCTGATGACATCATAATCTTCACAAAAGCTTCCAAAGGTACTGTCAAATTATTATTGCAGAATTTGGAGACCTTTCAGGATGTTTCTGGAATGAAATTCAACAAACAGAAGTGCCTCTCCATCTTCAGTAAGCAGTGCATTACTGAGTTTAAATCCTGGGTTGCTGATTTGACTAGTTTCAAAAACAGTCACCTTCCTATGGAATATTTGGGGGCTGTTCTTATGAAAGGAAGAACAAAGAATATTCAATTTGATCATATAATTGACAAGGTCCAAAGTAAATTGCATGCATGAGAGGATTCCTTTTTATCCAATGGGGGTAGAATTACACTCCTCAAGGGTGTTCTTTCTGCCTTGCCATCCTATTTACTGCAAATGAACATTCTTAAAAAGTCCTCTCAGAGACTGTTAGAAGGCATCTTTAATAAATTCCTATGGGCTGGTCATAGGAAGCAAAAACACTGGACCTCTTGGCCTAAGCTGTGTAAACCTGCTGAGGAGGGTGGGTTAAGCTTCAAGTCTTTCTCCCAAATTAAGAACACCAATTTCTGCAAGCTCTGGCTTAGATTGAGATCTCAGTCATCCTTATGGGCTGAATTCCTATGGGGCAAGTATTGCAGATATCAACACCACACCCAACTCTCTGTGGGTGTAGGGGGTTCTCCAATCTGGAAAAGGATGTTAAAAGCTAGACAAGATGCTCAACAATTGTTTGTCTGGGAAATTGGTGAGGGCTTGGTAAACATATGGTGGGGTAATTGGTCCTTGGATTGCTGCTTTATCTAGAATCAGATTGCCCCAGCTGCCCCTGTGCTTGTGAAAGACATCTAGGCTCATGGCAAGTGGAATCTTTCTCCAATTCTTCCTTTCTACAACCCTTCTCAACTATCCAATATTCAGAAGCTTATTGTAAAACCTGGGGTTGAAGACAGAATTGTTGTAAGAAAGAAACCCGTCCCTTCTCAGCCCCCCCAACTGGTATACTGGGGTCACACCATCTTGAATAAATTCCTTACCCCATCCATGTCCTTCTTCATATGGAGACTCTTCTCAAAAATGATTCCCACTGATGACATTTTGAAATTGAAGGGGTTGAGGGGTCCTTCTAGATGCACTTTCTGCCTGCCTCATGAGGAAACTATTACCCATCTCTTCTTTGATTGCAATTGGGTACAGGATGTTTGGTTCTTTGTGATTGGTAAACTTAGGATCCCAACAATGAACCTCACTTGGAAGGTTTTCTATACTAGCTGGTCTGATTGGAGGGGAGCTGAACTCCAGGACATTCCCAATATTGTAGCATGGTTTGTGTGGATGGCTAGAAACCAGGCAACATGATAACTCCCATTTGATCCTATGAGGGTGGGTCTCAATTGTATTGCTTTTATTCACAAACTGATCAAATTTAAAAAGTTTAAGGCTGTGTTGGAGATTGGTTCTTTTTCCAAGCCACAAACTTCCAAAGTTGTGACAATCTGCTGGACCCTCCCAAAGTTTGGCTGGACCAAAATTAACATTGATGGCATCCACAAATCCCAGTCTACAGGCATTGGTGGGGTGTTCAGGAACCATGAGGGGAAATGTATCTTATATTTTCAATCTCCAATTAAGGCTTTTGACTCACTTGAGGCAGAATGTCAAGCGGTTTTTTGGGCCATCAACTTAGCCAGATCTTGCTTGCTTGATCAGGTATGGCTTGAATCTGATTCCTTGCAACTTATTAACAAGGAAATAGACCATCCAACTGGTTGGCTAGAACGGGTCTTTATACAGAAGAACCTTTAGTGAGTAGAACAATTCCCCCCTCACTGGACTTTCTCTTATCCAGTGACCTGTTGCTTCTCCCTTATATCAGAAATTATGTGTAGTAGTTTTGAGAGGTGCCTCCCTTTATAAAGGCCCTCTCCTGTCACCTTTTTTCTTTTCTCCTTGTACTTTGTTTGGTTATCTTTAATGAATTGGAGCTTTGCTCCTTATATAATATATATATATATATATATATATATATTTGGAAGGAGAATAAGCTTCATCTGCATTAAAATAAAACCAAACAAAACTATTACAAGCAATGACTGGGGCCCCTAAAGAATCTGCAGGGCAACCCATCAAAACAAAACAAAGAAAAAGTTTGTCTAACAAAAGGAATAGGTAAGAGATCCTTTGTGATGAGAAACTCCAGAGGTTGTGGTGTTGTTTTGCTGATTAATGTCTGTTCAAAGTGAAGTCCCATTCTAGCCAAACAATTAGCAGCTTCATTGCCTTCCCTATGAATATGGGAAAAACTAATATGTAGTCTTTATCTCATTTGTTATATCCTTACAATCCAATACACTAGATTCCAAGGTCTGTCCCTAGAACCTTTCAAAATGTTGATTAAAGTGATGGAGTCGGATTCCAACCAAAGATGTTGCATACCACATCTTCTAGCTAAAATATGGCCCAATAGATAGCCTGACTTTCATCTTCGAGGGGGTTTCTTGCCAGGTAGGATTGTGATAAAAGAACTGACATTCCCCTCTACAGTCGCTGAAAACTCCCCCATGCCAGCATGGGGGTTTCAGAAACTCCCATCAATATTCACTTTACCACAACCCTTACAGAGAAGATACCAACCAATCAGAAGTGGATTGGAAGGAATGAAGAATGTATGAGCATCAATAGATAGTATATCAAAGAAATTCTTTAGCTTACAAAGTTTTTGGATAAAAGCTAAACAATTGTGATTAACTTTCTGAAATGTAGCATCCTTAAATTTCATCTTATTTCTTGCCATCCACACAAAACATGCTACAATTCAAGGCACCACAAACACCTTACCAGCCAGCCATTCAACCCGACACTGAGAAAAATCTTCCCAAGATGGCTGCTGAGTTGGAATTTTAACCTTAGTTATAATATACTCCCATACCTACTGCACCATTGAGCACCTAAAAAATAAATGGTTCAAAGATTCCTCATCCAGCTTGCATAAGACACGACAAGAGGGGCCCCTTAATCCTTACAATTTCAAAATGCCATCAGTGGGAAGAAGCTTATGGAAAAGCCTCCAACAAAAGAAAGATATGGATGGTGATGAAAACTTACTCCACACCCTTGAACACCATCCCACTATCTACTGAGGGAAGAAAGATTCCCCAACGAAGGTAGCCACAGTTTGAGAATGGCCATTTTTCACCACCACTCTATCCTTTTTAAAGGGCGTAATGGAGATTTTTTGGATCCTAGTTAGCTGAGAAGAGTCACAGAGTGACTGAAATACTTCAAGATTCCATCCCCCATGCACCCAAAGAACAGCCACCTGAATAAGATTATCATCAACACTGGGGATACAATGATTCAAATTTCCAACAAAAAATTAAGTTTACCTTCCCCTACTTCCCAGATAAATAGATTTTCTTCCTCAGTCCTAACCTTCAACATCATGGACCAATTTGGAGAATCTCTTGAACCTGGACAGGATGACTGCATTTACAATATTTAACTATCATAAACACAACCCAAAGAGAGTCTTGTGCTCTAAATTTTATCTAAAGCTTACAAAGATTAATATGGAAAAGCTGAGGGAACTTTTGAAACCCAGGCCACTAGCTGTTGTTGCCTCGCAGACCTTCCTCCAACTTGTCCAATGAATTTGTTTTCTCTACCCAGCCCACAAAAAATGATTAAAAATTCTATCCATAGTAGTTTGAGTTGATTTCTTCATTGCTACCATATGTGATAGGTAAGAGGGAAGGGTGCACAATACACTCTTATATAGAGTAACTCTACCCCGATTGGAAAGGTAAGAATTCACCCAGCATTGTAGTTTTTCCTAGACTTTTTTCACAATATGATCATACTAAATCTTTTAGTTCTACCGTTTAATAGAGAAGCACCCAAATATTTTAAACATGGAGTATTGACTCCTAAACCAGTTATCTCAGAAATTCAATGCTTGAGTTCAGGTTTTAGTTTATGAATGAACACTGCCACACATTTCTGGGAATTCAAAAGCATACCTGAACTCATTTTGAACTCATCTAAAGTATGGAGAATAGATCTTATAGCGGGTTTTGTATCTTTAGATAATAAAATAATATCATCAGCAAATTCCAGGTGATTAATAGTCATATTAGACCTGTGACTATATAGAGAATGTGGAGCCTTTGTTGCTACCCATTAAGCAGTCTAGACAAGTAATAAAATTCCATAATGAATATAGAGGGAGAAAGTGGATCACCTTGCTTAATACCTCTTGAAGTATTGAAAAAACCAAGGGAGCTTTCATTAATAAATACAGAATGATAGTTATTGGAGAGCCATTTGCTGGTAAGAAAGGTGAATGAGGGTGAAAATCCTCTATTAATGAGAACCTCCTCAATAAAGTCCCAACTAATAGTATCATAAGCTTTCTTAATGTCCAGTTTAAAAATAACACTGCCCCCTCTACACTGTTTGTCCAGATCCAAAACAAACTTCTGGGCCAATAATAGAATTTCAAAAATGCTTCTCCCTATTACAAAAGTAGTATGGTTTTCACTTATCAGCTGAGAAAGATGACGTTGTCATCTATTAGCAATCACCTTACTGATAACTTTGGATATTACAGTAGTAATCATGATTGATATGAAATGTTCCCATTTATGTTTAGCTTTATCCATAGAAATCAAAGTAATAGTAGAATAAGTAAAATATTAAGGCGTATCATTCCCCCAAGAAATGCTCTGGACAGCCACTATGACATCCTTCTTAATTATATGCCAAGCCTTCTTATAGAAATCTGTTGTGAAACCATCAGGACCAGCCACTTTGGAAATATCAATTGAAGCTAATGCATCCCAAAATTTCTTTCTTCAAGCACAATTGCTAGGTCCAGATTTTTTGTATATGCCACATCCTTACCAAAGAGATCTTTTTAAATAGGGGATCTGTCCAATTGAGATTGGGTGAAGATCTCCTTAAAATAATTGTCAGCACTAGAAGCAATACCACCCATTAACCAGTAGAATCAAGAATCTTTTGAATAATATTACAACTTCTCTTGTAATTAATGCAAGCATTAAAGAATTTAGAGTTCTTGTACCCCTCATAGAATTTGACTTTAGCTGCTCTTTTAGCATAAAAGTCTTCTTGCATTAAAATAACCTCCAACAAAGTATCATTAGCCTTTAGTAATTCAGCACCTACCTTAGAATTGGATTCATGTAGCTGCTCCAACTGTAACACATCACCTTCAGCTTTTTGCACCCTGACATTAATATCCCTAAACACTCTCCCACTGTGAAAGCTATTTACCAATATTCTTATGGACCATCCAAAGCTTGATCCAGGGGTTCAGATGATTGCAGTCCTTCCAGGATAGAGAGACCTCATTAAGAAAATCACTATGTAGAGACCACAAATTAAAGTACGTGAAACATGACTTAGTCTTAATAAGGGAGGCAGAGATAGTGTTCAAAAGAGGTCTATGATCAGAACCACTCATTAAGAGGTGTTGAATAGAAGTATGAAGGAACTCTTTAAGCCAAACATCATTAACCAGAATTCTATCGAGTCTCTCCCATAACTTTCATCTTCTCCAAGTATTTTTGGGTCTAATAAAACCAAAATCAAATGGACCTGCAAGCTAAATGTGATAATTGAAACACTGATTAACTTCAAATAAGGCAATCTACCCCCTTTCTTTTCATTAGTAGATGCCAAGCAATTAAAATCACCCCTACAAGCCAAAAGGAACTCAGAGAGCTGCTGATGTCCAACAACTGGCTCCACAATTCTTGTCTTGCCAAAGCTGAACATCCTGCATAAATAAAGGTGGTGAGGTCATTACACTCCCCCAAAGTAAAATTCAAATACAAGAACTGCTCATTGTCTTTGATGATAGTACATTGAATTTCATTCCTACAGAAAAACCCAATTTTATTGTTTGGATTAGTGAAATATTGAAAGCCAAGGAAATTTTTAGTAATTCACTGATGATGTTTAAAAACCAGTGGTTCCAGAATTACAATAATCCAAAATTTATGCATCATATTAATAGTAAGAATTATATTAAGGGATCTCGGATGGGCCAATCCCCTAACAATCCAACATAAAAACTTCATCATCCAAAGGATGTGGATTTCTCCCTCCTTCTAGTTCTGACCCTAATGGGAACTTGCTGAGAAGTGCCCTCCCCCATACTGGGAGGACTAAACATCAAATTTTTAGCTCTAGTGATACTTTCTTTTTCTTTATTAGTTTCTGGACTTGTGATTCCTCCTCTATATCCACATTCATCTGATTAATCAAATTTTCATCAAGACAACCCACAGAGGTTATTCACCTACCTTCTGTAAAACCTCATTAGCAGGCTGGGTAGGCCTAAACTTAACGGTAATAGCCTCTGTAATCTTCTCAGGAGACCCAATAGTCGGATTCACCACCTCCTTCTCAGTCTGTGGGAGGAAACCACAACCACTGGCTCAGTTGTTCTATTAGGTTCTAGGACACCATTTGTGTTCCCATGGGGATTATTATCCACTGAAAACCCTAGATCTTCATGGTCCTTTGTGGCCTTCTGTCTTTTCCTGAGGTTGGGGTGAAGCCCAAGACACCTTTTATCAGTATGTCCAAACAACTTGTAGTGGTGACATTAATAGGTCCACTATTCAGCAATAATCCTTTGCCAATAAAAATTATGTTCAGTACGAAGCCAAATTTCCTGCACAGCAAGAAGTGTGATGTCCCTCTCTTTCAGAATCATTGCCACAGAGGGTCTAGACAGATTGAATTTGGGCACATCTAGCTTTAAAGTTCTAAGCAATGCTTGAATAGATTAAATGTGGCCACATCTAGCTTTAAAGGTCTACTCAATGCCTTATCAATGTTAAACAAAACTTTATGATTGAAGTAGTGAAATTTAAGCCCAGGCAGTTTGAACCATGTGGGAACAATAGAAAATTCATTACTGGGGTCAAAATCTGGTGTCCACTTAAGAAGTTTCATGGAAATCTCATTTATTAGTAGGGACTGTTTTGAGAATAACCGAGCTTATTTTTCTTCTCTTGATAAATTGATTAGGATCTGTCTACCATCCAATAATAGATGAGATTTCTAAAACCACTTTCCATGCCCCATTTAATTTCATACTATCAAAGAACTTGCTGATATGTTCCATCTTTGGATGACCCAACTAAAACTTCCCTATTATAGTGAACTTTCACATTTTAGTAAGCCTGTGAATATCCTCTTCAAAGTAAAAGATGGCCATTTTCCCTACTTTCCTACAGATTGGCTTAAAGAGGGTGTCAGTTCCTTAATGGTAAGATTGGGGAAAAACCAAATCATCATAGTTCTTGATAGTTCTAAATCCTTTGCCCATAATGTCAGCAAAAGTACTTTTGGCCACTGAATATTAGTAGCAAGGTCCAAACATTTGGATCAGCGATCAAATAACCCCAACTAAAAGTTAGAGGAAGGAGCCCCAATCAATGAAATAGCAAAGTTTAAACTGCTAAGTGCTCGGGAACAAAATAAAGCAAAGCAAAAAACTGAAACAAGTAGAGCCGAACTCCAATAAAATTCCAACAGGTGATTCAAAGGACCAAAGAGCATCAAAACCAGCTCCTCCATACAAGTAGCCAAGAATAAAAGTAAAATAATGGAACATTAATAAATGCCCGTGAAGAAGGGAAAGCTTAGCAAAGGCAAATAAAAGTAAGACCAACACTCCAAACACATTAAGAGTAGAGAAAAAGACCAAAGAAAACCAGACTCGGCTCCTCCACTGTAGCAGCAGTCATTTATGTCGCAAAAACCCTAGCAGAGTACAAGGGGAGCTAGCCTCAATTATATACATATATATATATATATATATATATATATATATATATATATATATATATATATATATATATATATAT
>NEWO01000337.1:29143-41710 GCA_003013225.1 Phalaenopsis aphrodite | reverse complement strand
TATTTTAACTGACTCCCATTGGACAAAAGCAACCTATGCTGAAGTGGTGGGGAAATCCACTGACTCTTTACAAGATTATGACTTTCTAGTATTCCCACAAGCATTCCATGATACTGCTGCTGGAAAAGGAAGTAGTACTTGTATTCACCCTCTGGGAACTAAAGAGGGTGAAACAGCTGTGTATTTCACTACTAAGGAAATTGAGGATTTAAGAGAAGAGGTTAAGTTCACTCTGGTGGGCAAATTTCAGCTAGGACACCCAAAAATGGACCTAGTTAGAAGTTTTTCTGAATCTCTGAAGTTCATAGGTAATTGGAAAATTGGGCTTTTGGATGGGAGATACCTTCTAATCCAATTGGCAGCTGAGGAAGATTATGCTAGATTGTTTGCGAAACAATCTGTTAGCATTGCTGGAACAGTTATGAAGATCATCAAATGGACCCCAGGTTCTGATCCTAGTACAGAGCCTCCTGTTATTCCCATCTGGTTTAAGTTACCTAGCTTACCATTACCCTATTTTAAGCTCAATGCCCTATTTAATATTGGTAGAGCACTAGGAACACCTCTGGGTGTGGATGCTCCCACTTATAATAAGGCTAGACCTGGTCTTGCTAGAATTCAAGTTGAAAGAGATATCACACTCCCTGAACTGAAGAGAATCTGGATTGGTTCTGATGCTGATGGGTTATGGCAGGACATATTAGCTGAACAGAAGCCTTACTATTGTCCACATTGCAAGATGTTTGGGCATACAGCAGATAAGTGCTATAGATTACATCCCCCAAATAGGAAGATGGCAAGAAAAAACCACATAGAAACTGAAAAAATTGTGGCTAATGATGCAAGGGGCACTAGTGAAGAAATTATGTTAGAAAAAAGGCAGGAAACAAATCCAAGGCCAGAAGATCCACCCCTAAAGGCTTATGAGGATCCACTAGATGTTGATTCTCATGGAGAGCTATCTGAACCCTACAGCCAAGTTGATATTCCACTACATAGATCAATCGGGAAGGAAAATACTGAAATCACAATTGTCACACCCACATCCCCGTTGCTTGCTGAGATGGGGAAGAAAATCATCACTGAGATACTTGACAAAGCCCCACAGGAACCAAGCATTAATGAACTGAAACAAACCATTGAGGAGGATTGGAAAATTAAAACAGCAAGGAAAAGGCAAAAACCACGAACATAAGTGAAGAAATTACAAGCAGGAGTGCAATCTATGAAGGCTGATAGAACCAGGAATGGGTCTCCAGTCCTTAGAGGAAGAACCAGATCTAGATCCCAGCCTTCTCCACATCCTCCACTCCATGCTTAATCTACTTTGCTGGAATATAAGTGGCATGGCTAACCCTCTGTCTCTTAAAAGAGTTTTATACTTGAATTATAAATACAAACTGTGGTGCATTGCCATTCTTGAACCCATGGTTCATAAGAATCCTCAAAACCTGATTAAAAAATTTGCTGGCTTCACTCATTTTGGGAATACTAATAATAAAATTTTGATCTTTTGCAAAAGAGAAACAAATGTTGATATCCTTATTGATCATCCACAATTTGTCCACCTCTCATTCAATATGAATGGACATATAGGTGAAGCTACCTTTACCTATGCTGGATGTACAAAGGATGCTAGAAAAGAGCTGTGGAATAGGTTGATTCACATTAGCCAACAGGTGAACTCCCCATGGTTGGTGGGGGGTGATTTCAATTGTATCATTTCTACCACTGAAAAATCTGGAGGTAGAACTCCAAACCTTGCCAAAATGAATACCTTCAGAGATAATATCCATAGGGCTGGTCTCTTTGGGCCCTAATTTCACTTGGAAAAGGGGATCTATTTGGGAGAGGCTTGATATAATATTGGTTAATGATGCATGGTTCAATCACTTCCTCCTCACCTTTGTTACTCACCTTAGCCTTGCTGGCTCAGATCATAGACCTATTCTTATAAGAATCACCTCAACTGATAACTATAGCTCCCCCCTCCCCTTTAGATATCTCAACATGTGGGATGCACATCCTTCATATAATAATTACATTGCTGACCTATGGAAAGGGGTCTCTCACCCTGACCCCTTAGTCAAGCTAAGCTTACTGCAAATCAAGATTGATAAAGCCCTCAGAGGTTGGAGATGGAACACTTTTGGAAATGTCCATGCCACAGTTCAGAAGGCTGAAGATGAAGTCAAAGCTTTGGAGAAGGGGGGACAGCTTGGTATTGAGGAGGAGAAAAAGTTGCTGATTACTCAGAACAACCTCCTCAGTGCCATTGATTACCAGGAAAAATTTCTTAAACAGAAGGCAGCCATGAATATTTTCACTGATGGGGATAGAAATACCAGATTCTTTCATGCCTACATCAAATATAAAAGAAAATGTAATACCATCCATGCTATACAAAATGCCAATGGCCAGTGGTTACATAACAATAATTATATAGCAAATGATGTTATATGCTATTACAAAGAATTACTCAACCAGGAACATAACTTCAGACCCCACATTGAGAAGGAACACTTCATGGCATAACTGAACTACACTGCTGGTCTCAAGCTGACTGACATCCCCACTGAAAAGGAAATATGGAATGCAATCAACTTCATTGATAGCAGCAAATCTGCTGGCCCTGATGGATTCACTACTGAATTCTACAAGAAGTCCTGGGAAATTATTAAGACTGATGTTATTGCTGCTGTCACAAGCTTCTTCAAAGGCAACAATCTTCCAAAGTACTTTTGCTCCTCCACCACTGTACTGATCCCTAAATCTAAAATACAGAAAACTTGGAATCATTTCAGACCCATCTGTTTGACCACTGTCATCAGTAAAACCATAAGTAAAATCATTGTGAACAGGCTACAACCTCACTTGGACTCTATAATTAAACCCAACCAAACTGCTTTTGTGAAAGGAAGGTCCATTATTGATAATACTCTTCTGGCCCAAGAACTTCTACAGGACTTTAATAAAGCTTGTAGAGGGGGTAATATGGTTTATAATCTGAACTTAAAGAAAGCTTATGATACCATAAGCTGGGATTTCATTTTGGAGGTTCTAAGTGTTAGAGGGTTTAATATTGGTTTCTGTCACCTAATCAAGAGGTGGCTGCACAACAATGAACATTCCATCCTGATAAATGGGCAAGGGAGGGGCTCTTTCACTGCTACAAGAGGTTTAAAGCAAGGGGATCCACTATCACCTACCATCTTTATACTTGCAATTGATTACTTGTCCAGAATGCTTGATGAAGCCTTGCTGAATCATAGTCAAAACAGATACCATAATAGATCCAACATTGTTATTACCCATTTATTATATGCTGATGACATAATGGTGTTCTCCAGAGCCAGCAAAAATGCTATCAGAAAAGTCTTCCAAATTTTACAAAAGTTCCAAGCTCTTTCAGGAATGGCATTCAATCCAGTAAAGTGTCAGATGGTATTCTATAAACATGTACCCTCCACTCATAAACTTTGGGCATCTGATTATACTGGTTTCACAACTACTCAACTCCCTATTAAGTACGTTGGGGTGCTTCTAATCACTGGCAGAGCCAAACAAACTCAGTTTGATGAGGTTCTGAATAAAGTCTCTAACCTTCTCAATGAGTGGACACAGACCTTCTTGTCTAATGGGGGAAGAGTTACCTTGTTAAAGAGCATAATCACTACCTTCCCAGCTTATACACTGCAGATGACTACTATAAAGAAAAGCACTCAAGCACAGCTGGAGAGACTGTTTAATAAATTCCTGTGGTCTGGTCAAAGACAGCAAATGCATTGGGCTTCCTGAAGGAAAGCAGCTAAACCCCAAGATGCTGGGGGAATTGGTTTTAAGGACCTTGACCAACTCCTTCAAGTCAATTTCTGTAAACTCTGGATTAAGTTTAGGACCCAAAATTCACTGTGGGCAAAATTCATGTGGGGTAAGTACTGCAAAGATCAGCACCCCACGTTGGTCTTAAGGAAAATTGGTGAATCTAGAATTTGGGTGAAAATGCTGAAAATCAGACAAATTGCTGAAACCAACTACAGTTGGGAGCTGAGTAATGGGGAAATTAAGTTTTGGTTTGATAATTGGTACCCCAAAGATTGGCTCTCCCCCATTACCAATATATACAATAGTGAATTGAAAGTGGCTGATTGTTGGGATGGTGATAACTGGTCCCTGGGTAAGTTAGCAAGCCTTCTTCAACCTCACTCTATTACCAAAGTGGCCAGTATAAAATTTAACATAAATATTGCTGATAAACTCTTATGACAGTCTACTTCCCACCAAAGCCTCACCAAAGCCATTTATTTCAAAAACTTTTGCTGGGAGCAAACACCCTGGGGTGATCATTTATGGAATAAATTCCTATCCCCTTCTATGTCCTTTTGCTGCTGGAGAATATTCCATAGAATGATCCCTACTGATGACATTCTAAAGCTGAAGGTATTGAGGGGTCCCTCTAAATGCTGGTTATGTAAGATGGAAGAGGAAACTCTATAACACTTATTCTTTGAATGTGACTTTGCTCAACAGATATGGAAACAGTTCCTAAATCAGTTGACAATTGATCAGGAAGAGCTCACTTGGGATAGGCTGGTTGATTGCTAGTGGCACTGGAAGATAAGACAGTATGCTGCTATCCCTTTCACCATTGCTTGGTTCATCTGGATGGAAAGAAACAAGGTCAAATTTGAAGATGCAAATCCAAATGTGGGGATTACTGTCAGAAATTGTGTAACTTACTTGCATGAGATGATTAATTTGAAAGGTTTTCCTAACATTTCTAACTCCTGTACTTCCATTAAGTCTGATTTTATTCAAGTCATTAGAGTCTACTGGAAAACCCCAAAACATCCTATTGTGAAGGTTAACACTGATGGAAGCTTTACTAAAAATGGAGCTGGTGTGGGAGGTATATACAAAAATCATTTGGGTAAGTGCTTGCTGTACTTTCATACTCTTGTCCTGGCAAATGATGCTACTGAAACTGAGCTCATTGCTATGTATTGGGCAATCAACCTTTCCACTAAGGCTAATTGGAATAGAATTTGGTTAGAAGTGGATTCTGCTGTGATTATTCCCCTTTTAATTAGGAGGAGGAGACTCCCTAGCACTACTCTTACTGGATAAGCAAAATCAGAGATCTCACTAGCAAGATGCAAATTCAGTTCACTTTTATCTACAGGGAAGGTAACCAGCCTGCAAACTGGTTGGCCCAACTTGGATCACACTCTAATGAGACTGAAGTTGCTGTCAACCCTCCACCTGCTCTCTTTTATCTGCTACAAGGAGATATCCTAAATGTCCCTCACATCAGAATGGTCTACAAAGATAAATGATTATTGTGGGGGCAGATGCAATCTCACACCTTTTTTCCTTTTCTATTGAGTCATTGTAGTTTTTCTTTTTGAGGGTGGCACCTAAAGTTTTTGGGTGATTTCCTAGGTTCCTGTATTGAACCAAACAGTGAAATCCCCAGCCCCCTCTCTGATGTTTGTAATAGTCCTTTTATTTCAACATGTAGGGAGTCATAAGCAACTCCTTTCACACACACACACACACATATATATATATATGTATATATTCCTGGTTGCTCCCAAATCCTTAGTACTCAAAGTTCTCCTTCTGTTAAATCACATTTCCTACTATTCCATTGGAGGAAACCTGCTTATCCTTGGATCAAAAACAACATTGATGGAAGTTATAGAAGACAAAGTGCTGGTATTGGAGGGATTTTCAGAAATAACTTTGGGGAATGCCTACTGTTTTTCCAATCTCCCACTGATGCTTTAAATGCTTTACAAGCTGAAGCCTTAGCTGTAGTATGGGCTCTTCAAACTGTTGTTGTTATGGGTGGAACCTTCTAATTGTGGAGCTAGACTCCTCATGGTTATTCCAGCTTTTAAATAATAACATCTCCCAACCTTAGTTTCTTCTCCCAGCTTCTAAGCAAATTGCTCATATGAAGTTGACTCGGAACTTGCAGATTATTTGGAAACATATCTACAGTGAGGGTAACACATGTGTTGATTGACTTACACATCAAGGTGCACTATCTATGTTGCCTATAGTGAATACCACCCCACCTTTCGAGCTGGCTTTGTTGATTAATGCAGATCTGTCTGATCTGCCTTATATGAGATGGGGGGGTCAACTGAAACTTATAATCATCCTGCCTTAGGAGGGCTCTGGTTTCCTTGGGTCCCTGCTGTTTTAGAATTTTCTTTTCTTTTTCTTCTCTTTCGCCCCTATTGTATGGGGAAAGGTTTTTGACAAGTTATAATTGGTTTTTATTTTCTTTTTTAGGGAGCCCCTTTAGCCCCTTTTGGGTGGACCTTGGTTCTTTTTTGTGAACCAAACCTCCTACAGCTTTTGTAACCCTTTAGTTCAGTTTCACACGTTGGAATTCTCTGGTACTCCTTTTTCAAAATATACATATTCAAGATGGTGGCGGTTAGACCTAGCTGTGCTATGCTAGGGTTTTGGCTGTGATGGAGCTGCTTGGAGGTACTGTGGAGCTGGGTGAAGGAGCTAGAGTTCTCTTCAAGGAGACTCCATGGGTTGTGGAGTTTGTTTGGGTTTCACCAGGAAGGACTTATTTTGAACCTTTATTACTATTCTATTCCTTTGCTGAAGGAGCTAGTTGCTCTCTGCTTCATCAGCTTGTAGTTTGTTACTGTTTTATTGCCTTACTGAAGTAGTTAGATTTTTTTTGCTTCATCAGCTTGGGGTTTTGACTCTGGCCTCGATTTTTTTGGTTATTCTATTAGTTTATTTTGTTATTTTCCATCTTTTCTTGATCCCTGGTGTTTTGTTGCTGGTTCTTTGGGAGCAAGCTCTGAGTATCATTTGCTAATTGGCCTCTAGTTTTGCAGCCTTAGGGGGTGTTGTTGGTGGTTAATTATGACCACCCCTATTGATTTAGCAACAAATTTGCAATGGACAAAAATCACTTGTGCTGAGGTCGTAGGAAATCTTTCTTCCCCCTTGTTGGATCCTGATCTCCTAGTGTTTCCTCAAAAATTTCATAACACTGTTGCAGGTAGGGGTTTTGCCCCATGCATACATCCTGTGGGATCTAAAGATGGGGAACCAGTTGCTCTTTTCTCTGATCAGGAAATTGCCGAACTAAACTTAGATACTCAGTTCACACTTATTGGAAAATTTAGTATGGGGCACCCAAAGATGGAACTTGTGAGGAAATATTTTGACACTTTGAAAGTCTCAAATTTGAAGCTAGGCTTGTTGGATTGCAGGCATCTCCTTATCCAGCTGACAAAGGAAGAGGACTATGTAAGAATCTTTGCCAAACAATCCATCATTATTATTGGTACAGAAATGACGCTTTTAAATTGGACTCATGAGCATGACCCCTCACAGGAACCCCCCACTATGCCAATTTGGTTTAAGCTTCCAAATTTGTCATTGCATCTATTTAAACTTAATGCATTATCTAATATTGGATGTACCTTGGGTACACCTTTGAAGGTGGATGCTGCCACTTATAATAAAAATAGGCCACCCAATGCAAGAATTTTGGTGGAGAGGGATGTCACCCTACCTGAAGTAAAGAGGATATGGATAGGAGACCTAATGAACGGGTTTCGGCAAGAAGTAGTCATGGAGCAAAGACCCTATTATTGCCAACATTGCAAAAGATTTTGTCACACTGGGGAGAAATGGTATAGGTAAACCCTCCCAATAGAAGGCTTATAAAAAACCCTTGCCAGAAGTTGAATGATGCAAAGAACAATCTCTTGAGTGATAGCAAAAAAGAAGTCCACCAGAAGATCTCCACTATGTCAAGGACAGAAGAGACACTTAGTTCATTAGCTATTAAGAATACTATGAAGGAAAAGCCTTTTGTGACCCCTTCAGCTGAAGAGAGGGTGACAGTTGGTGAGGATATGGCTACAGGTAGAATTAGAAGTGGCCATCTCTCTTTGTAAGTACCCTTGGAGGACTTAATTCAGTCTCCTATGAACAAAAGAAATCATATGGATGAATTAGATGTGGTTTCCCCTACTGAAGCTTTGGTTGAAGAAATGAACAAGGAATTGGAATCAGATTGGCAGTTTCAAAAACTAGAAGGAAAATGAATTCCAAACTAGATGAACTAAAACAAGAGAAGAAAAAGGAGTTACAAATAATTGAAGTTTCAAGCAACAAAAGAAAAGGAGCTTTTAACAAACCAAGGGGGAGGAGTAGATCCAGATCCCAACCCAACATCCACCCCCTCCCCATGATTAATTTGCTGTGTTGGAACATAAGGGGGATTGCTCACCCCTTATTCTTAAAAAGACTCAAATACCTAAAAAGAAACATTAATTTTGGTGCATAGCCATTTTGGAACCTATGTTTCACCTAAACACAATAAAAATTGCAAAATTTTTCCCTGGCTTCAATTTGTTTACTAATATCAACAACAAAATCTGGAATTTCTGCAGGAAAGAAATGAAGTGTTCCATTTTGATGAACCACACTCAAGTCTTGCATATGAACATTAGCACTGATGACATGGTGGGATTTGCTTCCTTTGTTTATACAGGAAGCTCCAAAATTACAAGAACTGAATTATGGGAGACCCTTCAGAACATCCAAGGTTCTATTGATAAAGCATGGATTGTGGGAGGAGATTTCAATTGCATTTCCTCTCCTACTAAAAGGAAGGGGGGTAGAACTCCTAATCCTATCACTACATCCACATTCAATGATAATATTAAAAAAACTGGATTATTTGATCTTGGTTTTAGTTGTCCTACTTTCACTTGGAGGAGGAAAGATATGTGGGAAAGGCTTGATAGAGTAGTTGCTAATCACAACTGGATTCAAAATTTTTTGCAGACTTCTATCACACATCTAAGCCAAGTTGGATCAGACCATAAGCCTTTGTTAATCTCTATTGACCTAAAAAGTACTTATCAGAAGAGTGCTTTTAGGTACTTGAATGTTTGGTCTCAACATAAGAACTTTATGCAGATTGTTAAAGACAATTGGAAGTATGATACTAACCCTGACCACTTCATCAATTTGTGGGAAAAGCAAAAGAAGGTGGGCAAAGCTCTCAAATAGTGGAGTTGGCATACTTTTGGGGATCTTCTGAAGGTTGAGGAAAAGGCTGAAAAGGAACTGCTTGAACTGGAGGAGGGGGACAACAAAGGGAAGACTGATGAAGGTACTCTTTTAGAGGCTAATGAGAGACTTTTAACTGCTATAAACTGACAAGAATAATTCCTTAAATAAAAGGCTGCTAAAACTAAATTTACTGAAGGAGATAAAATTATTAAATTCTATCATGCATGCATTAAATACCAGAGAAAGTGCAACATTATCCATTCCTTCAAGGATCAGAATGGAACTTGGCTTAGATAGGAGGAGGAGATAGCTGAAAGTGCTGTCTTGTACTGCCAAAATTTCTTGAATGGTAAAAACATTAACAGAGATCATATAGACAACAACCTGTCTATTGAAAACAACCAGTACAATACTTGAATGAACTTGACTTACATACCTGAGGAGGAAGAGATTCAAAGTGCTTTAAATTCCATTGATGTCTCTAAATCTGCAGGTCCTGATGAGTTTACAGTAGATTTCTATAAAAAAGCCTAGCGTGTCATCAAGATGGAGGTAATTCAAGCTATCCAACACTTCTTCAAAGGACACTCTTTAACAAATTATTTTAGTGCTTCCTCCATTGTTTTTATCCCTAAGACTTATATCAAAGATAGCTAGAGCCCTTGCAGAACTCTAAGCGTTACAAATGTCATAAGTAAATTTGTTAGAAAAACTTCGGTGAACAAACTTCAGCCAGCACTACCTCAGTTAATTAGCACAAACCAAATAGCATTTGTGAAGGGCAGAAACATAAGAGACAACATACTTCTTGCACAGGAACATTTACTGGATTTGGAGAAACCTTGCAGAGGGGGTAATGCAATTTGCAAGCTACACTTCAAGAAGGCTTATGATATGGTGAACTGGGATTTTTTTATGGAATGCTTGGAGGCAAGGGGTTTTTCCAGGGAATTCTGTCCGATCATTCAAAAATGGTTGGAGGCTAATGGTAATACTATATTCATCAACGGGAAAGCTTATGCCTTCTTTAAATTTACTAGAGGGCTTAAACAAGGGGATCCTCTTTCCCCTATTATTTTCATTCTGGTTTTGGATATTTTATTGAGACTTGTTTATTGTCACCAAAAAAGAAAAAGTTTTAATGCTTATTACATTTGCGCTAAGATGGACATTAATCATCTTATCTATGCTGATGATATTCTTAATTTTACTAGGGCCACTAAGTCGGCTACCAAGTACCTTCATGATTGCTTGCAAAAATTGTAACAGGTGTCAGGGCTGAAAGTCAATAAGGACAAAGGTCAGATCCTGGTTAGCAAGAGAGTCCCATTATCACTCAGGCAGTGGATGTTTGATTTCACTGGTTTCTCAATCATAAGCACTCCCTTCAAATATTTGGGCACTCAACTGATGAGAGGAAGAACAAAACTGACTCAATTTGATGAGGTTATTGACAAGATTAATTCTACTCTCCAAGGGTGGTCCAACTCTTACCTCTTAAATGGTGGTAAGATCACCCTATTAAAGAGCAGTCTAACCTCTATCCCTCTTTATTTCCTTCAAGTGGAAACAATGAAAAGAAGCACCACCTTGATGCTGGAAAGAACCTTCAACAGGTTCCTTTGGGCTAGGAACCGGAAACAAATGGCCTGAGTAACTTGGCAAAGAGTGGCTAAACCATATGAAGCTGGTGGTTTGGGATTTAAAGGATTACACCATATGCAACAAGTTAGCATGTCTAAACTTTTAATCAATTTCAGACAAAATGAAAGCTTATGGGCTAAGTTCATGCAGGCCAAATACTGCAAATTTCATCATTCTTGAAGTAACTAAGAAGCTGCGGGACTCCAGGACATGGATCCAGATGCTTAAGGTTAGGGAAGACATTGAAAAACCTCTCACTTGGGAGTTGAGCCATGGAGAAATCAACTTTTGGAAGGATAAATGGTGCCCTATAGAACATTTGGAGCCTCTACAGGAAGAAAAGGAGGAGGATTTACAGGTTAAAGACTGTTGGAATGGCAATTTTTGGTCTGCGGACACTTTGAAAAACTTTCTGAAGGAAACATCTGCTAGAATCATTTCACCAATCCAATTTGACAGAAATAAAAAAGATAAACTTCATCTCATTAACAGGACCAGGTCAAGCCCTTCAAAGGATATTCAGAATAACTTATTCAGTTGGGACCAATGCCAGTGGAATATTTTCTCTTGCCAAAAATATTTAACTCCTTCTAAGTTGTTCTTTTCATGGAGAATCCTAAATGACTTAATTCCAACAGATGATATTCCAAAATTGAAAGGTTTGAAACAACCATTAAGATGTCAACTCTGCAAGCTTGACCAAGAATCCAGTGACCATCTGATTTTCAGGTGCAGATTTGCTAGGGCTGTTTGGAACAGTTTGTCCTCTTACTTGTATCTTAACCATATCAATAATGGATGGGGTAACATAAAAGAATGTCTAAAGGACTGACAAGAGATAAACCTTATGCCATTTCCCTTCATTGTTGCCTGGTACCTTTGTAATGGCAGAAACAAGGTGAAGCATGAGGATAGTGGGACAAATACTGCTTCTATGGTGCCGAACTGTCTCGCAAATTTAAACAAGCTGATAAGTCGGAAGAAATTCCCCAATATATTGAAGGTCCTACCTAGTATAGATCTGCAACAGATGAAGGTCATCAAAGTATGATGGGAGATGCCTGCTCGCCCCTTCATTAAAATCAACAATGATGGAAGCTTCACTAACAAGAAACCTGGAATTGAGGGGATATTTAGAGACCACACAAGACATACTTTGCTGTATTTCAAGGCCTCCTATATTGTTGAAGATGCACTAGATACTGAACCTGCTGCACTTTACTGGGTTCTAAAATTTGTCAAGGGAAACAAATGGAAGTGGATCATAGCTGAAGTGGACTCTTCTCTCTTGGTGGAGCTATTCACTGAAAAATCTTCATCCCCTTGGCACATAAACCATTGGATTCACAAGATAAAGAACCTCAACCTTGAGATTAAGATTCAGTTCTCCTTTGTTTATAGGGAAGCTAATAGGCCTGCTAACTTTCTGGCTTTGGTGGGTGCTAACTCAAATCATGTTGAGGTCTCCACCTCACCTTCCCTCCCCCTCCATCTGTTACTTAAGGGGAACAAACTTCAAATACCTTATCTAAGATTGTAGAACTGAATGCTGGTTTCAAAATCAGAAGTTCATTGGGTTTTTGTTGGCCATCTACAGTTGATGTGCACCTCATTCACAATCTCTGTTAGTTAGCTTCGGGGTTTACATGTAATTTTGGTCTACTTAATTTATGCTTTGTTGGAGAGGGTTCCTCAATAGGTTGCTCCTTGTCTTAGGTTTTTGCATTTTCTTTTGAGATGAGCCTGGTTTATCTCCTTAATTTTTATTCTCATGTTATAATATACATGTAGGGAGCCTACAGATGCTCCTTTCCCCAATATATATATATATATATATATATATATATATAT
>NEWO01000337.1:17376-28723 GCA_003013225.1 Phalaenopsis aphrodite | reverse complement strand
TCACAAACAATGGTCCCAACATTCATTTTTACACTCTTAGGTAAGGAATTTGGAGTTTGTCCCCTTGAGTTAACAGGTGGAGTGGGGGGGAGAGGATTGTGGAGGCCCCAGCAAGCTCAGAATTTGCACCCTCCATAGCCAGGATGTTAGCAGGCCTGTTTGCTTCCATATACACAAAAGAGAACTGAATCTTAATTTCAAGGCTAAGTTTTTTAATCTTGTCAATCCACTGGTTTATGTGCCAAGGGGAAGAAATCTTAACAGTCAACAGCTCTACCAGCAGGGAGGAGTCCACTTCAGCAAAAATCCACTTCCACTTATTGTCCTTAGCAAATTTTAAGGCCCAATAAAGAGCAGTAAATTCAGTGTCCAAAGCATCTTCAACAATATATGGGTTCTTATAGAAGAGCAAAGTATGCTCTGTGTGATCTCTAAAAATCCCCCCAATACCAGCTCTCTCGTTTGTGTAGCTTCCACCAGTGTTGATTTTAATGAATGGGTAAGGAGGCCTCTCCCATCTAACCTTGATGATCTTAATATTATTAGCATCCATGGTGGGTAAGGTCAACAGGATCTTTGGGAAATTTTTCCAACTTATCAGCTTATTTAGATGTTCAAAGCAGTTAATCATCACCCTTGTAGTGCTGACCTCCCTCTCCTCATGTTTGGCCTTGTTCCTAGCCATCCAGAGGAACCAAGCAACAATGAAGGGGATTGGCATGAGGTTAATCTCCTACCAATCTTTAATACAAGCTATTATGTTATCTGAACCAATATTTATCAAGTTAATACTCATTTCAGAGGTCAATCTATTCCAACCACCCTAGCAAATTTGCACCTGAACAATAAGTGATCCCTGGAACTCTGGTCAAGCTTGCAGAGATGGCATCTAGATGGCCCTTTCAGACCTTTTAGTTTCAGGATATCATCAGTAGGAAGTAAATTGTTTAGGACTCTCCAAGAAAAGAACATCTTGGAAGGGGTTATGTGTTTTTGGCATGAGGATACATTCCACTGGCATTTGTCCCAGCTGTACAAATTATTCTGGATATCCTTTGAAATACTGGCCCTTGTCATGTTCCTCAAATTAAGTTAATCTTTGTTATTCCTATCAAATTGGATAATTGAAATGGAGCTGAAAGAATGTCCTTTAGCATACTCCTCAATGTCCTCAGACCATACATTCTAATTCCAACAGTCTTTGACCAGCAGATCCCCCTCCTTTTCATCCTGCAAAGGTTCCAAATATTTCGTAGGGCACCAATTGTCCTTCCGAAAATTGATATCCCTTTGGCCTAGCTCCCATCTTAGCAGCTTTTAAATATCTTCCCTAACCTTTAGCATCTAGATCCAAATTCTGGAATCTCCCACCTTCCTATGGACCTCCCCAGGGTGATCAAATTTGTAGTATTTGGCCTGTATGAACTTGGGCCATAAGCTTTCATTCTGTCTGAATTTAATCCAAAGCTTACACAGGCTGATGTGTTGCATCTGTTGTAATCCTTTAAATCCCAAACCACCAGCCTTCCAATGTTTAGCCACTTTTTGTCAGCTTGCCCAAGCCACTTGTTTTCTGTTCCCAGCCCAAAGGAATATGTTGAAGGTTCTTTCCAGCATCAAAGAGGTGCTTCTTTTCATTGTTGCCACCCCCCAATATATATATATATATATATATATATATTATTAATGATTGCTAGCTATCACATTTTTTGCTCACTTTTGTCACCCATCTTAGCCTTGCTGGTTCTGATCGCAGACCCTTCCTCATAAGCATCATCTCTTTGGAACTTTCTTCCACCCCCACCCATTTAGATACCTTAATATGTGGTCATCCCATCCTTTATTCTCCAAAGTTATTTCTAATAATTGGGTTGATATTTATATTAGTCATATCCTTTAAAATCTGAGGGAACTTCTTCCAATTAATCAGCTTATGTAAATAGGCCTGGCAGTTAGCTGCCACAGAATCTGAAGGAGACACACTATCTTCATGCTTCACCTTGTTCCTAGCATTCCAAATAAACCAAGCAACAATGAAGGGAAGAGGCATCAGGTTAATATCCTGCCAGTCTCTCAAGCTATCTTTTAAATTACCCTAGCCCACATTCAATAGGTTCAGGTTAATGTTAGAGTTCAGCTTATTCCAAACCTCCCTAGCAAAATTGCATCTGAAAAAGAGTTGATCACTGGATTCTTAATTTTTGTCAAACTAGATTTATTGCAAAGGTAACATCTTGAGGGGCCTTTCAATCCGATCAGCTTCAATATGTCATCTGTCGGAATTAAATCATTAAGGACTCTCCAGGAAAAAAACAACATAGAAGGAGTTAAGAATTTTTGGCAGTTGCTAATATTCCACTTGCAATCGTCCCATATGAATAGGCTATTATGGATGTCCTTTAAAATGCTAGATCTGGTCTTTTTAATAAATTGAATTTGGTCCATTTTTAATTTTTGTCAAACTAGATTTTAGAGATAATTCTAGCAGCAGAAACTTTCAGGATTTTGTTCAAGGCATCCTCAGACCACTCATTTCCATTACAACAGTCTTTAACCAGTAATTCTTCATCTTTTTCATTCTGAAGTGGCTCCAATGTTCAACAGAGCACCAGTTATCCTTCCAGAAGTTGATATCTCCCTATCCCAGCTCCCAGATAAGATATTAGTAAAACTCCTCTCTTCCCTTAAGCATATGGGTCCAAATCTTGGAGTCTCCAACCTTCTTAGTAACATCTCCAAGGTGAGCTTTTTTACAGTATTTTGCCATCATGAAGTTAGCCCACAGGCTTTCATTTTGTCTAAATCTGAGCCATAGTTTGCACAAGCTGATTTGCTACAAATGGTGTAAACCATTAAAACCCAAGCCTCCGGCTTCATAAGTTTTGACTACTCTTTGCCAGCTAGCCCAAATCATTTGCTTCCTATTCCCAGCCCAAAGAAATCTATTAAAAGTTCTCTCTAGCATCAAAGTGGTGCTTCTTTTCATATTAGCCACTTGGAGGGTACAAAGGGGGATAGATGTAAGGATACTCTTTAGGAGGGTGATCCTACCCCTATTGGATAAGAAAGAGTTAGTCCATCCCTGAAGGGTAGAATTGATTTTGCCTATAACCTCATCAAACTGTGTCTGTTTGGTTCCACCTTTGACTAATTTGGTGCCCAGACATTTAAAAGGAATGCTCATGGTAGAAAAGCCTGTGAAATTATCCATCCACTGCCTGAATGGAACAAACTCTCTTGCTTGCTAGAAACTGGCATTTTGCTTTATTAACTTTCAGCCCAGAAACTTGCTGAAATTTGTTCAAGCACTCATCAAGGTATCTAGTTGCACCCTTGGTTGCCCTTGTGAAAATGAGAATATCATTAGCATAGATAAGGTGACTTATGTCCATCTTAGCTTTGTTGTGATAAACATTGGACCTATTCCTTTTCTCTTGGCCATCAATGAGTTTGGAAAGGTAATCTAATAAAAGAATAAAAATAATAGGGGAGAGAGGGTCACCTTGTTTAAGACCTCTATTTGCTTTGAAAAACCCATGTGCTTTCCCATTTATGAGGACTGAATTGGCATTAGCCTCAAGCCATCTTTTAATGGTCTGGCAGAATCCCACTGAGAAACCTCTAGCCTCCAAACATTCCATGATAAAATTGCAATTCACAATGTCATAAGCCTTCTTTAATTCCAGTTTATAAATAACATTTCCTCCACTGCAGGGTCTCTCCAAATCTTGTAATAAGTCTTGAGCTAGTAAAATTTGATCCCCTATACTTCTGCCTTTCACAAAAGCTGCTTGATTAGTGCTGATCAGATGGGGTAGAACTGGTTGAAGCCTACTCACCAGAATTTTACTGACAATTTTGCTGATAACATTGGTAAGACTTAGAGTTCTGAATTGACTCCAGCAGTTTTTAATAGAAGTTTTTGGAATGAAAACAATTGAAGAAGCACTGAAGTAATTAGGGAGAGGATGGCCTTTGAAAAAGTGTTGAATAGCTTGAATAACCTCTACCTTAATCTCCCCCCATGCTTTTTTGTAGAAGTCAGCAGTAAATCCATCAGGACCAGCTGATTTACTACTGTCAATGAACAGCAAAGCTCTCTGAATCTCCTCCGCCTCAGGGATATCTGTCAGATTTAAATTAGCAGTGAACTGTTTGCTTTCAAAAAACAATTGTTTATCTATGTGACCTAAGTAAGTAGCATTGTCCTTCATGAGTTGTTGGCAGCATAACACTACACTTTCAGCAATCTCCTCCTCGTTCCTGATCCAGTTTCCATTCTGATCTTTAATACAATGAATTGTGTTGCATTTCCTCTGGTAATTGATGCAAGCATGATAAAATTTTGTGTTTCTATCCCCTTCAGTGAATTTAGTTTTAGCAGCGTTTTGCTTGAGGAAATGGTCTTGCTAATTTATAGCAGCAAGTAATTTCTCATTGGCCTCTAAAAGAGCAGTATCATCAGTATTTCCTTTACTGTGCTCCTCCTCCAATGCCTGCAACTCCTTTTCCTCCTTATCCACAGTCTTCATCAAATCTCCAAAAGTGGACCAACTCCACTTTTTGAGGGCAGTACCTACCTTTTTTTGCTTTTGCCACAAGCATATGAATGGGTCAGGGTGTGACTCATTCATCCAGTTCTCCTTAACAACTTGCAAGAAGTCGTTGTGCTGTGACCAAACATTCAGGTATCTAAAAGCCCCCTTCTGACAACTACTCTTTGGGCCAATGGTGATGACCAAAGGCCTGTGGTCAGATCCAGCAAGGCTTAAATGGGCTATAGTAGTCTGCAAAAAATTTTGGATCCAGTGGTCATTAGCTAAGACTTTATCCAGCCTTTCCCACAAGTTCTTCCTTCTCCATGTGAAGGCAGGTCCACTATATCTCACATCAAATAAACCACTATTTTGGATGTTATCTTTGAAATTAGACGTGATGACAGGATTGGGGGTTCTACCCCCCTCCTTTCAGCATGTGATGCAATACAGTTGAAGTCTCCTCCCACAATCCGAGCTTTATCAATAGTGCCATGAATGTACTGAAAGGTCTCCCACAACTCAGTTCTAGCTGTTTTGGAGCTTCCTGCATAAACAAAAGAAGCAAAACCATCTATTCCTTCCGTACTGATGTTCATATGAAGAATTTACTGGTGGTTAACTAAGATAGAGCACTTCATTTCTTTCCTGCAGAAAACCCAAATTTTGTTATTTAGGTTAGTGAAAAGATTGAAGCCAGGAAACACTTTTGCAATATTCTTAGTGTTAATATGAACCATAGGTTCCAAACTGGCTAAGCACCAAAATTTGTATTTTTTGTTAAGGCATTTTAATCTTTTTAAGGATAAGGGGTTAGCAATCCCCCTTATCTTCCAACACAACATATTGATCATAGGGAGGGAGGAAAGGTGGAGGGTTGGGATCTAGATCTAGTCCTTCCCCTTAGTTTGCTTCATCTTCTTTGGGTGTTATGATCTTCCATTAAAGCTAATTCCTTTTCCTTTGGGTTGGGATCTAGATCTAGTCCTTCCCCTTAGTTTGCTTCATCTTCTTTGGGTGTTATGGTCTTCCATTAAAGCTAATTCCTTTTCCTTTCCCTTTTTCAAATCTTCTTGTTTAGAGCTTCTATTCTTCCTTGTTTTTTGAATCTGCCATTCTGATTCCAATTCTTTGTTTAGTTTAGTGACTATATCATCAGTAGGGAGGCCACCTCCACTCTAGCCTCCTGCTCCCTTGTGTTCTTTATAGACTTTATATATATATATATGTAAGACTGACACACACACACACACACACACAAAGATATATATATATATATATATATATATATATATATATATATATATATATATANATATATATATATATATATATATATATATATATATATATATATATATAAAAGGAGACTATGCTCCTATTTTATTAACAAAAAGGTACAAAAAGAAAAGCAAGAAAGGCACTTCCCAAAAGATAAAGTGGAAAAACTCTAAGGAAAGGTAGATCAACAAAATCTCCTTTCAACAAAAACTCTAAATGGTGAGTGGTACAAGTATCAATGATGGGGTTCTGAGTATGGAGGGCAACCTTAGCAAGTAAATTGGCAGATCTGTTACCCTCCCTAAAAGTATGAGAAAGGGACAGCTTTATCTTCAAGCTCAAGGTTTGTATACCAATGATCCACTGAATTAGATACCAAGGGGAAAAAATCCTTCCTTCAAGGATGTTAAGTAAGATCATGGAGTCAGTTTCCACCATTAAGAGATTCTGATTGCACTTTATGGCCAAGAAAAGAGCCCAATAAACAGCTTGGGATTCAGCTTCCATATGGTCTTCAGCTTTGGCAGGAGACTGGAAATATAGTAGGCATTCACCTCTAGTATTTTTGAAAAGCCCTCCAAAGCCAGTATTAGGAGAAATGAAGCTACCATTAGCATTGACTTTGACCCAAACAATAGGAGGACAATTCCGGTGAACAATGATAGTTTGAAATTTCCTTGAACCAAAGAGGGAGGATGTGCATAGGATTTCAGGAAGTTTCCTATGACAGTGCAATTTCTGTAAATAGTTGTAATAGTGAGTGGCAATGGCATTGGCATCCCAATGGACCTCATCAAATTTTTGCTTATTTATTTCCATCCAAACAAACCAAGCCATGATACAAGGGATGGGAGGGAGCTGTTGGTCCTGCTAATCTTTCTAGCTTAAATAAAATATATCCCAAGACAGCTGGATGGTATTTAGTTTTAGTTTGGGTAACAAAATGTTCCAAACATGCTGAACTTGATAACATTTAAAGAATAAGTGGGAGTGGGATTCCTCCTCACATTTAAACAGGCATCATCTTGAAGGGCCTCTCAAACCTTTTAATTTTAAAATATCATCAGTAGGGATGAAGCCATAGAAGAGCTTCCAAGAGAAAAAGGCCATGGAAGGAGAAAGAAACTTGTTCCACACAAATTTAGTACAAGAGGTCTCCTGTTGAGGATAGCAGAAATTAGCAATGGAAGCTGAAAATGTCTACGTAACCTTCTTCTTCACAATAAGTTTATCCTTCTTGGATCTATTAAAGGGTTTTTTTATTATAGTGTTAATTAATCTATTATCAAGGATATTCTGAAGAGCTTGTTTGTTTCATCCATTAGCAGACTAAAGTTCAGCCGCCTGTATTGTGGAGTTGAATTGAGAATCTGTTGGAGGAGGCAGTAAGCCTGCTCCAGTCCAGTTATCAAGCCACACATTGAGTCTGCCTTCCCCAGTCTCCCAACTGAAGAGCTGTTCAGCCTTTGTTCTCATCTTCAACATATTCTTCCAAGTTATAGAATCCCCCAATCTATTGGTCACAAGAGAAGGATGCTAATCTTTGCAGTATTTTCCTTTCAGAAATTTTGCCCAAATTGAAGTCTGTGCTCTAAACATAACGCAAAGTTTGCAAAAATTACTTTGGGTAATTTGCTTGAAGCTTTAAACCTCAGACCTCCAGCTCTAGCACTGCCACAAATACTTTGCCATCTCACCCAATGCACTTGCTTTCTCTACCCTGCCCACAAAAATCTATTGAAAGTTCTTTCAAGTGAGGTTTGGATGGATTTCTTCATAATAGAAACCTGAGATAAATAAGATGGGAGAGCTGTTAAGATGCTTTTAAGGAGAGTAATTCTTCCCCCATTGGAAAGAAAAGTATTGGACCAACTGTTGAATTTATCTTAGTCTTTAAGAAGATTATCATCAAATTGGACTTGCCTAGTCCGCCATTTAATCAATAAGGTACCTAAGTATTTTAAAGGTAGAGAGCTGAAGCAAAAGCCAGTGAAATCTGAAATCCAGTGTTTGATCTAAGGCTTAACCCATTTACTGAAGCAAACCTGGCATTTCTGTTTATGAAACATCATCCGAGAGCAATCTTGGAATTTCTCCAGGCATTGAAAAAATAATTTGATGGTAGGTTTAGTTGCTTTTGCAATAATAATAACATCATCAGAAAAGGCTAAATGGTTAACTGCAATGTTAGATCTGTGACTATATAAAGAGTGAGGACCTTTGGCTATAAGTTGATTCAGTAGTTTAGATAAGTAATCAAATGCATGTATGAAGATAGTAGGAGATAAGGGGTCACCTTGCTTGATTCCTCTAGTAGCAGTGAAGAAACCATGACACTTCCCATTACTGAAAATGGATTGATGATTATTTGACAGCCACCTTAGGATCAGGGAAATAAAGGATTGAGAGAAACCCCTAGCACACAACACCTCTACAATGAAGTCCCAATTAATGATATCATATGCCTTTTGGATATCAAGTTTGAAAACAAGATTCTGTCCTCTACACTATTTGTCCAAGTCCAGGACTAGTTCTTGAGCCACGTGAACATTTTCCACTATGCTTCTTCCTTGCACAAAGGCTGATTAATTTTCACTGATAAGATGAGGTAAATGAGGCTGCAATCTATTGGAAATGATTTTGTTAATAGTTTTGGACAAAACATTTGTGAGACTGATTGGCCTGAACTTATACCAAGAGAGCTTGCAATTGTTTTTGGAGATTAATATAATGGTAGAGCAGTTAAAATAATTAGGCAAACTCATCCCTTTGAAGAAGCTTTGTACTGCCTCAATTACATTCCCCTTAATGATCTTCCAAGCTTTATTGTAGAAATTAGCTCAGAATCCATCTGGGCCAGCAACTTTGGAGCTGTCAATTGAGTTCAAGGCTGACCAAATTTCCAAATGCCAGGGATAGAATCCAATTTCAGATTTCTTGTATATCCCTGATCAAAAAGATTTTGCTGGATTGGTAATCTGGTGAAAGGAGGTTGAGTGAATAAAGTTTGAAAATACTGGATGGAACTTGCTGCAATTAAGTCTTCAAAAAGTATCCAATGCCCTAATGGATCTTTAATCTTGTGAATAGTATTACATCTCCTCCTATAGTTAATACAAGCATGAAAGTACTTAGCATTTTTGTCTCCTTTAAAAAATCTAGTTTTTGTAGCCTTTTGAGCATCGAATTCCTCCTACATACAAATAGCATTCATCATCTTTTCATTAGCCAGTAGTAATTTAATTTAGTATCTGGATTGTTCTGAAGCCTAGCCTCCATTTCAAGCACTTTGTTATTAGCATCCTTAATTGTCAAGCTAACATCTCCTACCACATCCTAGTTCCAATTAGATAAATGCTTGCCAATCTTCTTTTGCAACAACCACAATTTTATTAGTTGGTTAGAGTGATAGCACTCTCTCCAACCCAAGGATATTTAATTAAGAAAATCAGTATGAGAGGACCACATGTTGAGATATCTAAAGCTGGCTTTGTGCTTGACAGGAGATGCAAAAATGGTGATGAGTAAAGGCCTATGGTCAGATTCTGTCATACTGAGATGTTGGACAGAGGTGTGTAAAAATTCATTTAGCCACAGAGAATTAACTAGGATTATATCCAATCATTCTCGTAAAGGTCCTCTTTTCCAAGTAAACTTGGGTCCAGTGAAACCAAGAACAAATAAGCTAGCCGAGCTGATGTTGTCATTAAAGAGATTCATAAAATTAGAATTAAGAGGATTGCCTCCTAATTTTTCAGAAGGGGCAGAAGTGGAGTTGAAGTCCCCCGCCCCCCACCAACAAAAGTGAATTAGAGGAATTGCTGATATTCTGAATACCCTCCCACAGCTCCACTTTGGCTCGAGGAGAGCTTCCAACATAGACAAAGGTAGCAAGGTCATCTTGATCCCTAAAGTTAAATTTAATATGAACGAATTGTGGATGATCCTACAAGACTTGACACATAACTTCCTTTCTATGTAATAAACAAATCTTATTGTTCAGATTAGCCAAATAAGAAAAGCCAGAGAATTTTCTGAGGATTTTCTGAGGATATTTTGACACCATAGGTTCCAAAATAGCAATAAACCAGAATTTATACATCCTTTTCAAAACACTGAGTCTGTTAAGGGATTTAAGATGAGCCAATCCCCTAAAATTCCAACACAAAAGGTTCATCATCCAAAGGAGAAGGATTTACCCCTCCTTCTAGAGCTGGCCATGGCCTCCTTGGTTTCCAAATGAATATTTCTGTCTTTGAGTAAATAAGTTCCTCTCTTCAAATTGTTTAACACTTGGGTGGCCTTTTTCTTTTTTCTTGTTTTTTGAGTTTTCCAATCATCAGCCAATGTAGTCTGTAGTACGTCCACTAAAGTGGAGTCCACTGAAAAATCCTTTTGAACCACCTCACCAACTTCCAATTGCGAGTTCAGGGGCTCTGGTGGTCAGAGGTTACAAGGGCAGCATCTTCATAGGTTGTGATCTGTATTGCAGATGGTTCAAGATGACATATTGAAAGGCCAACAACTTCCTTGGGTAATCTTTCAGTCACGGCAAACAAGTAATGGTTAGGACAATCCATGTTTATTTGATTGTCTACAATTTCAGTCTCAATGGCCACAGCAGCCTTGGTAGCCAAGATAGTGTCATCAGGACCATGAGCATTCCTCTCAGAAATGGTTTCACCAAGACTCTTATTAGATATAGCCCCTTCTTTCTCAGACATAACAACATCTTTTGAGGCCCCATGATGAGGGATCCTTAGGTGAGGATGTAGTTTAAAACACTTATTGTCAGTGTGCCCAAACATGCAGCAATGGAAACAGTAGTAGAGCTTCCGTTCAGCAATGATTCTCTGCCAATACCCATTATGTTCAGTTCCCAGCCATATTTCATCAACACTCGGGAGAGTAAGGTCCCTTTCCACCAAGATTCTAGCCACAGATGGTCTTGATAAATTAAAAGTTGGAACATCCAATTTAGGAGGTTTACACAAGGCTTGTCCAACGTTAAATAAAACTTTACGGTTGAAAAATGGAGCTTTAGCCCAGGGAACTTGAACCAAATAGGAACTATATGAAGTTCTTTTCCTGGATTAAAATAAGTAGACCACTTTAAGATTTTCATAGTGTCGCCCTCAATGTATAAGATTTGTTTAGAAAAGACTCTAGCATAATCATCTTCTCTAGTTAAATGGATGAGAATGTGTCTACAATCAAAAATGCCAACTCTCCAAGCTCCTTTAAGTTTGATGCCATCAAAAAACTTTCTTATGGCTTCCTATTTGGGATGACCTAGCTGAAATTTGCCAATTCATTCAAGTTATTAATATCTTCTTCATTATAAATAAAAGCCATTTTACCACTTTTCCTACTCAAGGGTTTAATGAAGTGGTCAGCCACCTCATGGTAGCTTTGAAGGAAAACCAAATCATCAAAGCTTATATATATATATATATATATATATATATATATATATATATATATATATATATATATATATATATATATATATATATATATATATATATATA
>NEWO01000336.1:734553-758637 GCA_003013225.1 Phalaenopsis aphrodite | reverse complement strand
TTTGAGGAGGAATGACATAAAAGATCATCTTTACTAAATGGAGTTCTAAAAAAAGAAAATTTTCCAAAAACCCTAGCTTTTCATTGATTTCACAATCAAAATTTTGATCTGCTTCCCATAGATTTATCATTTTCAAACCCAATTCCACTTCCTTTCCACTCCAAGAAGAGTTTTTCGGCATTTGTTGCCTTGTTAGGAGGTAAGTAGACCACTTACTGATATAGTAACTGCTAATTCAGCAAATATGGAGGATGACTGCCACATATCGTTTAATTTATTGCAGCTACCAGTACTGCAGTGCCCCACATAACATGGAAGTTCCTAATTCATTTTCTGAGTACCTAACCCTCACCAAAATTAATTATGACAAGAACAAAGCTTTAAACCTTCGTTAATTCCCCTATGGAACATTGTTCCAAGTGGGTGAGCAGCAGTCCACCAATCTTTAGAAAACATTCACCTTTAAAATCAAGAAAATTCCTTTTAAGCACAATAGATATAAGTGCAGATATGTATTATATGTTAGGCGAAAAGCCAAAGACACATGCTGGCATACCCACCCTATTTTATAAGAATTCCATTGTTGTAGACCAGTCCTACATTCGAGCTAACTTTCTCATTAAATATTCAGAAGATAAACTAAAGCCATTGAAAAAGCAGCTACAATATCCTAAGGCGATAAATATCTAACTACATATAACCACACGCAAATGATTACATGTGCTAGGCATGCAGCCATGCAGTCATCACTAAACCAATGAGGCAATTTTCTTAGTCGTACCAAAATGATTTTTTTTTTCTGGTTTTGAGCGCCGAAGCAGAAATTTTAAATAAACAGAGTAAAATCGAAGAACATAAAAATTTCTACAACTAAACTAATTTACACATGAAACCAAAACTCAAGTGGGAAGATGCATAGCAAACCTTACTAAATCTAGCCAATCCCTCTGTCGAAGTATCCAAACAGTCAAAGTGACAAAACAATAATCAACAAAACTGCTCTGCACAACAACAACTCCATGCAATCAATCACCCAAATCTTTTGTTCTTAGTTTACAACAACTACAACTAATCAAGCAGGCAACCATAATTACAAGCTCCTCTCCATTAATCCTTATCTATTTATTTAGTATCATTCAAAAATATAGATAACACTCCTCCCCATAAATCCCACTAACATTCTCATTCTAATAATATAAAGAGCATAAAACACAAGCTAGCATCATAAATTTGAGCTCGTGTTTACTATAGATGAGTTAAAAAGATAACTGCAAGGAAAAGGCAAAACCATTCAAAACCATTCAGAAAAAAGTTCTCTTTGAAGGCGCCCTCCCCACCGCTCTCAGCAAATTCGCAACTTCAAGCACTCTAGCCACCTTCATCCCCCTCTTCGCCTCAGCTGAAGCCCGCTTATCCTCGGCCTTGCGATGCGCTTTCGCAACATCATTCTGCATCTTCTCCATCGCCCTTGCCCGCTTCTCCTCCAGCTTCCTCTGCAACCACATACAAAATCCATTAATATCATACTCAGCCGAATCAGTACAGCGGCGGGAGATAGTCATCGCATACCTCAATCTTCTTGAACAAACCGGTTGCCCTCTCAATCTGCTCGCTCTCCCAGCCGTTGATGGTGACATCCACTCTCTTGAACCTGTTGTTGATCTTGGCGACCTCCGCCCCCTGCCATGCCGAGATCTTGGCATTAACCTCATCCTTCTTCACGCGGTGCACGGAGACCTCATCGGCCGCCGAGGAAGAGGAGGAAAACGGGGGGCGAGGGGAAGGGAAAGGTGGATTGATGTCGGGCACTATGGCGAGGGGGTTCGTCTCCTGGAGCTCGTCCTCCCCGATTCTACCCAAGTTGTTGCCCCCATCGGCAGCGTTAGCATCGATTTGAAGATTGGAGCCCGCGACTACCATGGCGTTGAACTCGCGGCTCATAGAGGTGAAGTTCTCCATCTCGCTGCCGACGGAGAGTGAGAGGGAGCGATGGCTGGCGACATCGAAGGGGTCTCTGTTCCGGCTTCGTGATACTGGTGCCTGAGGAGGAGTTAGGGCGTGAATTTCGCGGATTTCGGTGGAGTCATCAGGAGAGCCCGCGGCGCCGGCAGCAGGGAAGGAGGAGATCGCCCTGGGTTCATCAGACATGTTAGAAGCTGAAATGATGAGTAGGAGGGTTTGTTGGGGTTCGTGGCATTAATAAGAATTTAGGGTTTATTGGGCTGATTGATGTTTGGTGCTGGTTGTTAAAGGATTGGAGAAAAATTTACAGTGGAGAAGAAAGACAACGATGGGAGAGGTAAGAAAAAGGGCGGCGACAAATATAAATAGGAGAGTTTGAAACAGTAGGCTGAAGAGTGTACTGATAATATTCAGAAGAAAAATATCACAAAAACTTAGGCTAGTTTAAGATCATTTTCTATTTTCTATTTTTTTAATTTTTAGCCACTTTTTTTTTTTTGTATTTATTGTTTTTATAAATTGTGTACGGTAATGTTACGATTTATTTGCTTTTAAAATTAAAAAATATAATATATGTTTGATTATGTATTTTTAATTTTTTTAAAGAAAAAAACTCATACTTTTTAGTTGTGTCCAAATACGCTCCAGTATTAAGCTTTACTTTGCTCCACAAAGCACAACACAATGCATTACTTGTGGGCAACGCGTTGGGCGGCAAGCGACTGTTGCGGCTGGCTGAGGTCGGCGAAGGGGGTCGGCAGCGACAACGGTAGGTGGGAATCGACAACTGACAGAGGTAAGCAAAATGCACGACAGAGGGCAAGCAGTGGCGGATGGCAAAAATGGGGGCTGGCGGCGGGGGAGGGGGGCGATGGCGAGTGATAACTGGCGGCAGGAGGCTGTGGGCGACTATGAGTTGCGGGCGACGGCTGTGGGCTGTGAAAGGCGAGCGATGACATCACTTTTTCAGCTAACCAAACAACCACTAACTCATACAAAAAAAAAATACAGTTAATCCCACTCTTTCGACCCACATGCTTATACAATACAATGATTAAGAGGCGCTTTAGGTTTAATTTTTATTTTTTAATTTTTTAATTTTTTTTTCTCATATTTTGATCTAACAAGTATTTAAAATGTTAAAAATAAACAATTTAGTTGAATGTTCTCAACAAAAAAAAAAAATAGTTTTAATTTTAAAACTTAAAAAGCAAATATGCATGAAAATATATAAAATAAATAAAATTTTAATAGGATAAAGACGTGTCGTTATCTTTATTTGATTTTGTTTATATTTTAATTTGTAATAATGGATAAAGAGATTTGTATTTCTTGATTCTTATTAGTACAAAGAAGGGTAATATTTATACAAGTATTCTAAGATTTAGAATATCAAGAAAGTAAATTGGGGGCATAAATTAACCCTAGACATCAACCTATGTTAATTACACCATATCAGGACAATTAATGTCATTGATTCATTTCTGGTTCAACATTCGTGCAATTAATGTCATTAATTTATTTCCTGTTTAAACCCCCCCACCTCCCCCTGAAGCTTATGATGGTATGGTGGATGTCATCTTGAGTTTGCTCGGTAGATCTTGAAATCGCGTGGGAAGATAAGTTTTGGTGAAGATATCAGCGGCTTGGTTAGCAGAGGAGCATAAATTAACAATATGGTGTCTTGGGTAACATGGTGACGAATAAAGTAACAAACAATTTCAATTTGTTTAGTACGCTCATGAAAAACGTTAGCGCTTATATTATCACAATGAAGCATAGTAACAGAAGACTGTGTGACACTCATATCAGATAACAACCAACGTAGCCAAAGTAATTATGATGTGGCGTCAGCTAGAGCACGATACTCAGATTTTGTGTTGGAACGAGTAACGACTGTTTACTTTTTGCTACGCCAAGAGATAACAGAATCACCTAAGAATAAGCAATAACCAGTGGTAGAACGGCGATCTGTCAGATCACCAGCAGATCACCAGCCCAATCAGCATCAAAGTAGTCTGATAAAACCGAAGATGACTGAACAAAAAATGTAGACCATGAAAAAGAGTGCATGTAATATATCTAAGCATCCGAAGAATAGCAAGAAAATGTGATGAGCGTGGCGCAGATATGAACCGACTGCTAAGTGAACAGTATATGAGATATCAAGTCGGGTAACAATGAGATATACAAGTCTTCCCACAAGTTGTCGATATAGAATAGGATTATCAAGAGGAGTGTCATCAAGAGGAGTAAGTTTGCAATTGAGTTCCAAGGGAGTTGATATAGTTTTACTATCAGTAATACCCGCTCGAGACAGTACATCAGACACATACTTAGCTTGAGAAAGATAATAACCTTTAGAATTATGTGGAACTTCAAGCCCCAAAAAATAACTGAGATTGTCAAGGTCCTTCATTTCAAAACTTTGACTGAGAAAATGTTGTAAATCTGAAATACCAGATACGTCATTACCTATTATTATCATATCATCAACATAAACTAGCATAAGTACAATACCATGGTCAGTTCGTCGAACGTACAGTGCTAAATCATGTGGACTAGAGATTAAACAAGCAGCGAATGTTGAAACTTCAAGAACATTTATGTGAGAATAATTTGATACAAACTATATAACTGTCTACTTGGGTTTTATTGATTGTGCTTTAAGATTTATGTCAGTTATGCCTATGTTGAATACTAATTTATTCGTGATTCACATTCAAAACATATAGCGTCAGTAAGCAGAGTGCTTCAAAGATGAAAAGAGAGAGAATAAACAATGATGAACAGTGATCAATCGTATCATATTCATAACATGATTCTTTTATTTATAAAGAAGATATATAATGATGATATTATATTTTTTGCCCCTGCATTAAAGGGATCCGTGTTCAGATACTTCTGATATTTTGCATGTATGAGCTTGTCGTTTGGCGTTGTGTTCTGGCTTGACCAGCTAAGCATAATTGGCTTCTGTTCGGCATGGTCAGCTCGTTCGGTTGAACAGGGTTGGTCATCCAGGCTTCATCGGTCGTTCAGGCTGGGTCAGCCATGCAGGTTAGGTCAGTCATTCAACTAGGTCGTCTATCTAGGTTGGTCGTCCAAACTGAATCAATTGTCAAGTTTTCCAAGTTTGGTCATTTGTCCACGCTGGGTTGGTTGTCCAAGCTTGGTCGTCCACGTAGGGTCGACCATTCACACCGGATTGCGCATGTTGGAACGATCGACTAGGTCGAGTCGTCCCACTTAGAGATTCAAAATGACCTTTTTTTTTCTTTTTATTTTACATCGTATTTACTTGTGACAGTAGCTGAGAGTTAACTTTTTCACCATAACGTCATAGGTTTAAATCGCACATATTGCGATTTGGGCTCAAATTTCTCGAAAAAAAAAATTATGTCGGCTAATAAAAAACCATAAATTGAAAACTATCAAGATATAGCATTTAATTAATGATCTCACAATAAAAAAGTTTTAAGGACCTCTTAAAACCAAATTTCTCTCATTTAAATCCGGTTAAATTCGCCCTAATTAACCGAAAAATTATTTTCACAGCAAATTGGTAAGACTGTATGTGAAACATCGGTAGGTCCAAATAATATTTTTGCCACCTTTAATTCTTAATATAATATTTGAATTTTTTTTCTATAAAAATTAAATTTATATAAATTTAATTAATATGAACTTATTCAACATAATTCAGAGCATGCCACCATTCACAAGGTTGGATTGCTTGCTCGCAGAGAGAAAATTATATTACATATTTATTTCAATTTTTTGGTCAAAAAAATAGAAAATTAAATTTGAATATCCCACCTTTTTTAATTAAAAATAAATTTTAGTCATTGGATTTATTTTAAAAGTTGTATAATATAAAGTTAATTATTTTATTTATATTTTTCATTTTTATAATAAAACATTTTTTAATATTGACAAAAAAAATAATTATCTTCAAATACATTTTTTAGGAAAATATTGCCCATCAAACTAATTTAAGGGACTATGAATAAAAATCATCCATCTTTAATTTTTTTTTTTTTTTTTAGTTTGGGAATTTACATACATATATATTTGGGTATTAGGCGAGCGAGGCGTGAGATGAGCGGCCTTATTTGGGCTTTGACTAGTTAAAATGGGATCGGAACGAGCTTGACTGAATGGGTCGAGCCAGCTCGTGGGTCTTAAAAGAAAAAAGAATTTTCATATCAAAATTCATTCTCATTTCCTTTAATTAGAAATTAATTTTAATTAGAAAACAAAGTCAATATAATTATACTTATATTAAACTTGAATGAGTCCCTAAATTATTATTTTTTTAGGAAAATAAATATAAGTTTGAAATTTTAATTCATTACCTATGTATTAGTATTATTTTTAAAATATAAATAATTAATAAATCTTTAACATTCTCCCTTGAATCACAATGTTGATATGAATGGCTGAAAAGAATCTGTGGCAAGAATTTTAAATTAATTTTATGGCTATTAATTTTTTTCTTATATGTTTAGGTGAATTTAAAAGTAAATTTATACACAGAGAAAATATAAGATTTTAAACTAAGAGTATCTTCATATATAAATATAAATTATTGAGTAAAACATTGTAAAAAAAAAAGAAAAAAATTTACAAATTTAATCGGTGAATTGAAAGATTATTTTTCGTTTTATTAATTTTGAGTTTTGTTAGACTATGAATTTGTTTTCTTCTCGACCGGCCTTTGACTTGACCTTATAATTTATTTTATTATTAATTTATGTTATGAAATATATATAGCTGTGATTGAAATTATTGTTTATTTGATGTCTACATTATGTTTAATTTGTTCGTCACCAAAGTGACCAAATTAGTTTGTTTAACGATGTCAAATTAAATAAATTCAATTACTCATGAGTACGTGATGCTCTTTATGAAACAATGTTTGTGATTTATTATGGGTATATTAAAATTCATTGATTATAAATTATTTGTTGATCGTCTATCAGTTGATTATTTGTTTTATAATCTTTGAATATGATTGTGGCTTATTGATATACTTGGTTATACATGTTTATATATCCAAAGATAATAGACAAGTCTAATTTGAGTATAAATGATTGTCGATTATATTAAATTAAAGTCAAACATCAGTTATGTTTATTATTGTGTATTATTATATCACCCAAATGTGATTTTCGAAACACTATTTAATATTTTTGTTTAATCTGATTGGATATGAATATATGTTTTTGTTTAATACTCGAAACATTAATGTATGGGCAAGTTATATTTATTTGCAGCATCTTCTTTCATAGGCTATATTTGTTCAGATGTTCAAAGGGTTTAATTTCTCTAAATGGCTCTGGTTTCACCGTGGCGTTTTGGATCTTGATTCAATACTCACAACTGAGAAGCCCCTCGCTCTTACTGACTCTAGCAGTGCTGAGAAGAGATCTTTCTATAAAGCTTAGAAGAAATCAAACAAATTGAGCTTAATGTTTATGTGAATGGTTGTAGCAAACGACATAAAGTGTATATTTTCTAACACTGAAAAGGCCTGGAAAATTAAGAAAATTGCCAAAAAAATGTTCTTAGTCTGACTCTATTAATAAGTCTCTTACTGGAACACTGTTAAGTATGTTAACAAATATAAAATTTGATGGTTCTCATACTATGCATGAGCATGCACTCAAATGAAAAACATAGTAACAAAACTTAAGATCCTGGGGATGAAACTGAATAAAAATTTTCTTGTGTAGTTTTTCATTACCTCACACCTTCTGAGTATGGTGCATTTCACATGAACGATAACACTATGAAAGATAAGTGAAATGTGAATGAAGTGCAATGTATGCTAATTCAAGAGGAAGCAATAATAAGAAAAGAGGAAATCACTCCATTAATCTCATGGTCATCAAAGAAGAGTTGTAAAGAAACCTGCAAAGAAGAATGGAAAGAGCTAACAGGGATTACAAAAGATTAATGTGTCATCTGCCACAATTTATAAAGAGAAACATAAGGAAATTAAGTACCATTTTTACAGAAAGCTTGGACACTACCTAAACGAGTGTCAGAAGCATAAAGACTGGTTCAAAAAAGAAAGGTAAACATTTTGTTTCTATATGTTTCAAATTAAATTTGGCAGTTGTTTCTTATAATACTTCTTGGATTGATCCTTGTTGTACCACTCATGTTTCAAATACGATGCAGAGATTCCTTACAACTCAAACCATAAGCCCAAATAAAAAATTTGTCTTCATGGGAAAATGAGTCAAAGCTCTAGTTGAAGCCATTAAAACCTATCAATTGATTAAACATACTGGACATCATTTAAACATCTTTCAAACACTTTATACCCCCTTCTATTTTTCATAATTCGATTTCACTATCTAAACTTGATTCTGATGGATACTCTTTTAAATTTTAGAATATATATTTCAGTTTGTTTAAACACAATCACCTTATTAGTTCTGATATTCTTTGTGATGATCTACCTGAGCTAAAATTTAGTAATCTTTTTGTTGGGACTCTAATGACCTTGCATAATAATGTTTGTACTAAACATGGATTTATGAATGAAAGATCAGCTTATTTATGGTATAAATATTTGGGTCATATATCTAAGGAAAAAATTGAAAGATTGGTAAAGAATGGATTGTATTAAAGGATAGTACACAAAACACACACTTAATAAAGATGTCACAAGAAGCACACAGCTTCTTGAAATTATACACTTTTATGTTTGTGAACCTTTCGATGTTCCATCTTTTGGTGGAGAAAAATATTTAATCACCTTTATTGATGACTTCTCGTGTTATGGGTATGTATACTTATTACATCAAAAATCTTAATAATTAGATTCCTTAAAAGTGTTTGTTTTTGAGGTTGATAGACAATTATACAAAAAAGTGAAAATTATTAGGTCTGATAGAAGTGGTGAATATTATGGAAGGTACAATGAATCTGTAAAATGTTCAGGTCCATTTGCTAAATTCCTTCAAACTAATGACATATTTGCTCAATACATTATGCCAAGAACACCAAAAAAATGGAGTTACCAGAAGGTGAACCCATACTGTGATGTAAATGGTTAGGAGTAAGATTAGTAATTCTTCTTTACCCTCGTCATTGCGGATGCATGATTTAAAGACCTCTGCATATTTTTTAAACAAGATTCTTGATAAGGCAGTTTCAAAGAATCCCTTTGAACTGTGGACAGAAAGAAAACCTAGTTTAAGACATTTGCATGTTTGAGCTTGCACAATGAAAATAAGGATTTATATTCCACATTAAAAGAAACTATACTCAAGAACAACCAGTATTTTCTTCATTGGTTATCCAGAAAATTCTAAAGGGTATAGCTTTTATTGTCATAACCACAATACAAGAAATATTGAAGTTGAAAATGCTAAGTTCATTGAAAATGGGGTGAAGTTAGTGGGAGTTTGGAACCACATAAAGTGAAGATCTAAGAAAATTAAGATTCAAGTTTTTTTTACTCAAAATTTTTCTCAAGTTGTTATTCCTACAGTTGTTGAACAACCCGACAACTTATATGAACAACAGATAAATGATCAAACACCACACAATGAAAGTATCACTAATGAATCGACATTAGATGAACCACATGAAGTAGTACCTATAAGGTCTCAACGACAAAGATGGTTTGCTATTTCTAATGATTATATGATTTATCTATAAGAGTCTAATTTTGACTTGGGAGCCAATGAAGATCCAGTTTCATTTTCGCAAGCCTAAAAAGTGCAAATTCTTCTAAATGGTTAGATGAAATGAAAGATGAGTGAAATAAATGGATCATAATAAGTTTTGGGATGTCGTTAAATTGTTTGAATGTTGTAAAAGAGTCAGGTGTAAATGAGTTTTTAAGACTAAGCACGACTCGAATGACAGTATTGAAAGATATAAAACCAGACTTTTTGTCAAATGTTTCACTTAGAATGATGACATCGACTATAAAGAAACATTTTCTCCAGTTTCTAAGAAGGATTCATTTAGAATTATCATAAAACTAGTAGCTCGTTATGATTTGGAGTTACACCAAATGAATGTGAAAACTGTCTTTCTGAATAAGAATTTAGATAAAGAGGTCTACATGAATCATCTTGAAGAATTTTAGTTTGAAGGAAATGAACAAATGGTGCACAAACTTAAGAAATCAATATACATACTTAAGCAAGCTTCCCAACAATGATACCTTAAGTTCAATGATATCATCACTTCTTTTGGATTTAAAGAAAACAATGTTTATCAGAGTATATATCTGAAGGTTAGTGGGTGCAAGATCATATTTATCATTTTGTATGATGATAATATATTTTTGGCCACTAACGATCTTGACTTATTGTATGAAACCAATAATTTTCTCTCTAAGAACTTTGAAATGAAAGATATGGGTGAAGCATCCTATGTAATTAGAATTAAAATATTTTGTGAAAGATCACGATCCTCCCCAGCTGTTATCGTAAATATGTAAGTCCTGGTAATAACCAGAATTATTGATCAGTTCACTGACAACTTAATTGAATTCTTAAAATTATATGTTCTTGCACACTAGGGTTTCTTATGTAAGTATATCTATCGTTTCAGTAGTATAAGGCTCTAAAGTCCGGAATGTCAAACCCCACAAGAAAACAATGAAAAACAAGTAGGAAAATGTTTTTGTCTACTTAATTCATTCGGAGTTTGAAATTTTGAAATATTTGAGTTTTGTTAAGAAACCTACTGCAAATATCTAAAGTTTTACCTGTAGAATTTCTAACTACGTTATGTGAATTAGTTTTGCCAAGTACTAAGGTTACTTTTCCTTGCAATGATAATAATATAGTGTAGATGTGGAATAAATGTGAAATAAGGTGAAGTATTGTCACAAATAGAAGCATAAATCCTCTTTACTCTCGTCTGAGTGTATAAAGAGACTTAGTTAAAGTAACTTTAATTCCTTAAGTCCCACTTTGAACCCAATGAAATTGTCTCCCTATTTATTTGCATCTCCCTATAATGTTCTTTGATTCATACCCTATAGTTCAAAGTGATTTTTCAAGTTGTTCATGACGTAACTCTTCCGAGTCCCTACGAATTCACAACACATTTTAAAATATCAATTGGCCAGATTGAAAAATAAACTGAGTGAGGAAAGAAGTCATCACAATTATAGAATAAAAATTATTTCAGCATTCAAACCCATATTCCTACACACCTACTGCATTACCACAAGGAAAAATAAGAAAATTTACTCAGAGAACATGAATAAAACGCAATAAGAATACATTGATAGAAAAAGAGTCGCCATATAAAAGTGTTTTAGGACCTATATGGCCTACGACTACTATAAATTCCAAAAATAACTTATGTGGCAAATTGATGATCATGCAGTAACCAACTATGATCTTTTATGACCAACTAATACTAGTACAACTTCCAACTATGACATTTGTGTTCAACTGATGACAATCATCAATTATGACTTTTGTAGTAAACTAAAGATATTGTAGCTTCTAACCATGACCTTTGTGGCCAACTACTATAATGCAACAAACAATTACATTGATTGCGATCGACTACTATTACAATTTTGAAATACTGTTTTTATGGTCAGCCGACACTAATGCAGTCACCAACTACAACCTCTTTTGGCAACTAATAATATTGTGCTTCCAACCACGACCTTCGTTGCCAATCACTGCCTATGATACAACCATCTATGACATTTGTGGCAAACTAACACAATTACAGCTTTCAACTGCAACCTCTGTGACAAATTGTCGTTATTGTAGCCACCATCTACAACCATCATAATCAACAACACTTATAACAGTCAAATTACAATTATAGTTGAATTGCTATTGTACATCTTTAATTGTTAGCTTTCTTATTGCATCTCCTCTGATTCATGAGAATAGTAAATTTATGTACTTATAAACATATAATATATTACTTTGATTATGGGTGTCAATTTGAGTCAACGGGTCGGGTAATCAGGTCAACCTGAACCCGACCCGAATAATAAGTGTGTCGAATTCTCTGATCCGAACCCTACTAAAAAACTATTCGGGTCAACCAAAACCCAGATTTTTTAGTCGTGTTGACGTGTCAAGTTTATTATTAGCACATATAAATGTCAGTTTGGGTCAGCAAGTCAGGTTCGTGTTCCACCCAAATCGGGTTTCCCCGAACCTCACCCAAGTAATAAACGGGTCAAATTATCTGACCTAAAACCCCTCAAAAAATATTTGAGTCAACTCGAACCCGTATTATTTTAGCCGAGTTTGAGTCGTATTGACGCGTCGAGTGAATTTTTGACACCCCAAACTTTGATAGGTATGTGATTTTTTTCCCTTACAAATTTTGTTTTCATTTAAAATAATCTATCATCTTCTATTAGTTTTATTTTCTTATGTATGTTCTAACTTTCGAAATATCACTTTATGGCCGCGACGCTTAAGCTGCAACAATCATTATTATTGTTATACATACCTAAGTAGCCGATATATAAATACATAAAAATAGTGGGTTATGTATGTAAATTCTCACTTTTTTTTTTGCGTTTTTATCATGGGTTAGAGCTTATTTCCTACAGTAAATTCGTTGAAGCGTTCCCTTCCCTTCCTGGCAGGGAACCGAGCCACCTAAAACACCCACGTGGTAGTATCCAAAGGATTCCAACTATATTTAAGACACGTGCCTTACTGTGGGCCTACCATCTGGACCAGCTAAGCGCGTGTGACATCATGCCATTCAAACAACGGCAATTCGATCGTACGGTTAATCATTGACCACGTTGCCATTACTCCGGCAACACTACCTAGTGATAAGGCTAAAGCAAACCCTGAAAAAAGCGAAAGAGATAGAGAGCCAAGGAGCAATTGCATTTACGGGACAGCCAATGGCAATACAGCACCTGGGGCTGGCTGACGTGTGCTATGATGTAACATGGTGTTTGGCGTTTTGTTCCGTGGATGTGATCCCATGACGTGTGGGACGAGAGAGAATTATTGGCTGCCACGTGTAAGGGTTTGGCGTGACTTGAGATTGGGGACATACGACGGGGACCGGGATTGTGACCAGCGAATGCTATAAAGCGGTGGTGGTGATGCTGAAAAGTGAATCACGTCGCGCCAAAACGTCTTATTTACCGACATTGTGGAATCTATCTTTGCGATCAAGTTTAAGACGGTATGTCGTTATTGATCTAGATGGAACTTTTGCCGAACCAAAAGTCGTAGCTCATCTCGGATTCAAATAAGTAGAAGCTACAGTGAGGAGGGGCGGTGCTATGTGAGTTGCATTGGTCGGTTGAGTGGAACTCGTAATGTCGAGAAGATTGGTGTATTCTCTCCGAAGAGGAATGGTTTCATCATTAAGAGAGACCTTGATGAGTAGGGTATTACTTGTTGAATGTTGAACTGATGGTAAGTAAGTTCCATTGGGTTGCGATTGTCGCTCTCTGCGAAGGAGATGAAAGATCTCATTTTGAAACTCCTCCATCCTACGTACTGAATCTTCCAGAGAATTACCCAAAACACCTACTTCCGTGGGGTATTGCCTTATTGAGTAAGAGGATGCGAAGGCCTGATGACTTTGGCTCCATGACTATCTTATTGAATGATTGTTGTTCGAGCCAGAAGTGTTGTTGTTGTGAGTGTTGTGACTGGTAGTCATGCAACAATTCTTACAAGTATTTTAGTGAAGGGAATGTTTTCTTTCACACAAATGGTGTCATGCCTATGAAGGGCTACCTGACCCATATGAGCATGTCGAACACCATCCAACCATCACGCACATTCACCATGCTTCTGATGTGCTTCTCCGTCAAGTGTTCCTGAAGACTCTCAAGGATCAAGCTCGCGCATGGTTCTACTCTTTTCCGAGGGGCACCATCAACACCTTCAATGGGCTTGTCAGATTATTCGTAGAGCAATTCATAGCAAATAGAATAATCATCAAAGATTCATCACATTTTTTGGGAGTTTCTAGCACCCACGCGCCGCAACGCCCATCAACCCGCCCGCGCTTGTGCTGTAGCGTTGCCCCTATGTCGCAGAAATAACCTGTGCATGCACACTGCGAGGCAGTGCACCCGGGCAGTCAACACGTGTTTGCCTGTGTCACCTTGATCTGCCCACTTTCTGAACCTCCCTACTCGAGTTTGGCAGCCAATCATTCATTGTTTCATCGTCGGTGATTCATGAGAGCTCCATTGATGATTCGTGAGAGCTCAATTATCAATGGAAGCATGATCGTTGATTGTTGCCCTAATCGATAATCCTCAAAATTGACCTGAGTGAGGTAATCGTCCCCACCGCCAATCCTCTCTTCTGAGCCACTTATAAAAAGACCCTTCATCCCCTCATTCTAGGCACCTCTTCCTCTTCTAGTCCCTACTCCTCTCTGATGGTTCTTCAATCCTCTTCTTCCTCTAGCGCTCTCGGTGGTGGCAAACTCTTCTCTAATAAGTTTTTCTTTGTATTTTCATATAATTTTTTTTTATTCTATTCAAATTAATTGAATAAATATTTGGTAGGCTTGTGTTTAGGGTAGCCCTAGTTTAGCCCAACCCCATTCAAACCATAACCCAACCTAGCCCAAAGCCAACTGAGCCCAAACCCAACCTGGCCCGAATCCAACATGACCCGAACTCAACCTGGCCCAAACATAACATGGTTGCTGACCCAAACCGAACATTGCCTGAACCCAACCTAGCCCAAACCCAAACCCTACCAAGCCCAAAACCAACCTAGCTCGAACCTAACTAGACCCTACTCAACCGAACCCAAACCTAACCTAGCCTGAACACAACCTAATATGAAGCCCAACCTAGCACGAACCCAACCTAGCTTAACTCAATCTAACCCAATCCAACCTAGCCCAACCCAAGATAGTTTTTTTCTTGGCGTGGTCCCGCTTGGGGCTGGAGTGACCACACCCGGTACTTTCGGGCATGGTCACACCAAGGCCTAGTGTTACCACACCATACTAAATATGGGCAATTTTTAGATTTTGACCAATCTTGCAGAACCAGACCAGAGGAAAATGTCTCTACAAGTCCTATTTGCCAAAAATGAGGTCAACACCAAGTTCAGGTCCTTTGTTCCCTTTCATGAAATGGGGTAGGGCTGGGCGTAGACTTCCTATAAATAAGGAAGAAATCTAGACCACTACATCAGAAGACCCATAGAGATTCACTTCATTGGACGATTTTTATGGACATTTAAGTATCTTAATGATGTTAAAATTAAGTGATCTTAAGCTCATCACATTCATTTTATAGATACACTCAATTTGATGATAAAATTATTAAATTTGGAATCTATTTGACTTCAAATTATCCACCAGAAACTTCCAAAAGTGGTTTATTAATTTGATCAAACTTAAACTTAACCAATTTTAGCTTCATTGTGTTTGTCTTGTCAAACCAGTCATTTGCTATATAAGTTTGTTGAAATTAGAGTACTAGATGATTTTCAATTTGAATTTGAATTCTTTCGCTCGGAAACTGTTCCGAGATTCATGCTAATAATCTCAAGATTTATGTCAAATGACAAAAATTGTTAATGACGTTTCGTATATATATATATATTTTTATCGGAATAGAAATTCCTAATATATATATAGCAACAAATATGTTTAGAAAACATAAGAAAAATCTTAAGAGACCAAGATCGTTAGTTTTAAAGATCATTAAAGTACACAACCGTTAAAAGTTTCTTAACATTAACCATCTAATGTATTGTTTTAAATTTTAGCTAAAGGTAATATCAATATAAATAATTATAAATAAAGCCTCATTTTCCGCATATAGAAAAGTCAAAAATTAACATTTAGAAAAGAGCTTTATCCCTTAAATTAGCACAAAATCAAGAAAGAAAGAAGGGACTGAAATTCTTACATAAATATTACAAAAAAAAAAAAAAAAATCCAATCAAACATAAGAAAGCACAAATTTCATGGATTTATGAAATTTCAGAATTAAGCCAAATTTTGCCTTAGATTCATGCTAAATCCGAAGACATGAACAAATATGTACGAGCGCAAAGATGAATGCAGTTGTGTACTCGTAGGCAAACACCGCTATGGTCATAAGCACATTGCCACAATAATCAAATTTAAACTTAGCAAATATGTCTAAAAATATTATTTGGAACTGAATTTTCATATTTATTGACCAAAAAATAACAAAAAAAATTATTTTTTGCATATAGATCCAAATTTTATATAAAAAAATTACAAAAAAATTATTAGTCATGATGATAAATAGTGTATTGACACCATATTTATTTATATCACTTTAAATAGGTTTTCTTATTTTTCTTAGCCCTACTATGTTATTTCATATATCAACATACAAGCTTGATAAACATTTATAGTCAAATTGGTGAAGTAATAACAAGTGATGAGCTTTCAATCCTTAGGCCATTACAGAAGACTGAGCTATTAATATGTTGAAAAAAATACTTGAAAAATGTTGTAGTTGGCAATAAGGTATTGCCCTCCAATTCAATATAATGAATTTGAACCCTTTGTTGATAAAAGTCTAAAGCTTCTAAATTAGATTATAATCTAATACTTTTTTTTATGAATAAAGATTATAAACCTTTTAAGGTTTATACCATCCACTAAGAGTTTGAGAGAAGTAGAGAAACCTATATTTTTTTAAGCTTATTTCTTTTGAATTTTTTGATTATATTTACAAATTCTAAGATTTACAATGTGTTTGAGGCGGCGGTGCATTGTATTTTGATTTGTTTTTCCAATCAATTATGGTGGGAAATTGTGTTTTGCAACCTGACATGACTAAGTGAGGTGGCTGTTAGAAATTTGTGGTCTGACTTTTTGAAAATAATAATAATAAAAAATTATTTGTTATAGCCACCACAGATTTTTCAACACCACTATATCGGTTTCTTCTGCAGCAACTTCACAGCTGCAATTGTCCCAAACAGACTTTTATACTTTGTAGATTTTGAAGAAGCGGAGAAGTTTGTACTTTATAGGACTTATGTCCTACAAAAATTTTTAAATGAAAATGTATCGTCTAAAGTAAATATTTTCTAAATTTTATAGGTATAAATGCAGCTTCTAAGGAGTTTCTTATGAGGCTTTTGGAGAAACGGATGTACCAACACATACTTTGTTAAGCCTTATATATATGATATGCATGCATATGAAATATTTGTGTGATTAATGTTTTACTTAAAGAAATGCTTATCCCTTTATTCATGCAAGGTTACGGATTTTCTATGTCACATAAAAATGTCCTTATTTTAACTTAAAAAAAAAAGTGAAAGGATTCTTCTCATGCATAGGTAAGATTATATATATATATATATATATATATATATATATATATATATATATATATATATATATATATATATATATATATATATATATATATATANTATATATATATATATATATATATATATATATATATATATATATATATATTGAAGTGTATGTATTAGATATGTAAATACATAAGAATATGAGTAGTATGCATGCAAAACTTCCAAAAAAAACTAAATATCAAACTATTTCTATTTCATAATATGTGCATGTTTACTTATGTTTTGATAAGGTTTAAGCCAAGGCAAAATTCTTTGAGGAACATTTTCTTTCTAGCTAGCTCTTCAAGAATTATTATATATGATTGAGTGTATTTAAGGTGTAGTCATCAAAGCTCAATGGCATATATATAAATGCTCCTAAGCTACTCATATATTATTTGTATGTAATAAATGCTCCTCTGGTAGAGCTAAATGTATATGATGCAATCAAATTTATAAATGAAGAGTAAATTTTTCTTCTTATGTGGATGGTTTTAGCTATAATGGTCTTTAGACATAAATCTTATAGCTTTCACATCTCATAATACCTATACTTTGATTTTGGCATTTATAATACTTAACTACCCACGAGAAGAAGTGTGACTTTTCTTATGTAATATTTGATATTTGAGTGTTATAAAAGCTAAAATTAAGGGCTTGTTGTTAAATATGTAAATAGAAAAAGGCCATTTCAATAACAACGACAACAACAAGCTTTCATCTCACTAAGTAGGGTCGGTACATGAATGCTTTTTCTCGATTGAGTCATATTGAGTGTCATATTCATTTAATTCTAATAAATTAAGATCATTTTTTGTACAATATGCCCAAGTCTTCCTAAGTCTATGTCCGCCTTTCTTAACATAAGTCGAATCTAAAATATCTACTCTCTTAACCAGATCATCATATTGTCGACGTTTAATGTGACTAAACCACTAGGACGGCTCTCTCTAATTTTGTCCGCCACTGGAGCTACACCAACTCTATCACGGATATATTCATTTCACATTTTGCCTCTAAGCGTAAAGCCACTCATCCACCTAAGCATTCTCATCTTGACAACACTTAACTTAGTTTTTGCTTCTCTTTTAAAGGGAAAAATATTACATCAAGACTCCTAACGTAGAGCTATGTTCGGATTGGAATATTCAGCTGTGATACATGAATATTTCATCTGTGTTATTCATAAAAATGATGTGTAATTCGATTATTATAGGTGTTATTCGTTTATTTTGCGGTGTTATGAGAATATTCCCCTACGTTACTTGATTTGGGGTTATGTTATTCGGCATATTCCCCGTGTTATTTCAATTTTCACTATGTTATTGGAATAACACAACCCCAAATCAGGTAATGCGGGGAATAATCTAATAACACTTCAACTTCAAATCAAGTAACGCGATGAAATATTCCAATAACACGTCAAAATAATCAAATACACCATATAATACTTGAATAACACATCGTTTTAACAAATAACGCAGATGGAATATTTCCGTAACGCAACTGAATATTCCAATCCGAATGTAGCTCTACGTCAGGAGTTCTGATGTAATATTTTTCCCTTTTGAATGCCAATATTTTGTGTCATAGAGCATTGCAGATCTCACCACCACCTTATAATTTTTTTTTTTCAGTCTAAGTGGTACTTTTCAAGCATGCAATAGGCCCAAAGCATTCCTCCACTTCAACCAACCAACTTGAATCCTACTAATAACATCTCCTACATATCACCATCATTTTGAACAATAAATATGAGATATCTAAAACGTTCACACATTTTAATGATTTGTTCACCCATAGTTACAACTCTGTCACTGGAGCTAGTACTATTAAAATTACATTCAATATATTCAGTTTTAATTCTACTCAAACGAAGGCCTTTAGACTCCAATGCAAATCTTCATAATGCATGTGTTTCTTGAGCTCTTCCTCTAGTCTTACAAATAAGGATTTATACAAGTATTTAAGGCTAAAATAAATGAATATGTTTGATAAATCATTCATGTCTTAACTGTAGGACTAATTTATGATTGTTAAATTACTTAATCAAATAAACTTAGAAATTTTTTTTAAATATCTTATTGATAAAGAAATAAATATGTTTGAAAAGAAATTAATATTTATTAGATTTGATTTGAAATTGATAGTGATTTTTTAATTCCAGATATTTAAATAACTTTTCAAGAAAATAATTTATTTAAATCATCAATTTTAACATGTAATTTTTGCTAAAAATTACCTGAGCTTTTGATTGGCTGTGGTCATTTATTTTTTCATTGTAGGAATGCCTTTCATGGGAAATTTTTTAAAATCATGGCCCATTAAAATAGTTCGGCCCAGGCATGGTTCTCATGTTTGGTATGGGCTTAGGTAGCATGTCTATTCACATTTAATTTTACTAATGAATATCACGCGGTTTATGCATTAGCTTTCAAACAAGAAGAAAATCACACGTGTGAAGCAAAAGTAAAAATATTATCTTATAATTATTTTAATTATTATCCAATAATTTCTAGAAATAATGCATCTTATTCGAGTGCAAAGTATATTTAAAAATTAATTTAAGAAATAATTGTGGCCTTTTAAATTTTTTAGTAAAAAACAGTTCTTCTTAATTTGCACAGTTTTTATTAATTATAAAATAGAATAATTAATTAACTATAATTTATTAGATACAAGACATAGACTCATTTAGAAATGAATATTTCATGATATCTAATAATGGCTGATATAATTTTATTTAAATTTCAATTCAAACAAAAAATTTAAATAGCTAATGTAGAAAAATAAATGATATATATATACACACACACATACATACATATATTTCTGTGTGCGTGTATATATGTATGTATGTATGTATGTTATATATAGGCACACTCACAAATATATAAGCTTTTATTAGATAGTATATAGAATTGATGAATTGGATTCACAAAGTTAGTGGTGATGTGTGCTAAAAATTTTACGGAGGTAGAGTAACAGATTATCGTCTTAGTGTTGCACAAGAATTCAACACACACACAGATGAAAGAGAAAAAGTAGTGATGACTCCTGAAATTTTTAAGTGAAAAATCCGTAGAGGGAAAAGCCACGGGGCATGACCCAATTGCGAAAATTCACTATTGATTAATGATTACAGAAATCTCTTGTCCCACAAACGAGAAATGTTACTAGATTTTCAGATTATTGCGTCGACTGACGACTTCTGATTAGTGATGATTGGTAGTGATCGATGATAGATAGCGGAGGTCAACAGTGGTCGACGACGGCGAGCGGTGGTCGATAGAGTCGACGGGGGTTGACGGTGGACGACTGTTGGCGGTGATCGGCGGTGGTGGACGACGGCCAACTGCCGTCGACGGAGGTCGGCGGTGGTCGCTGACTGTCGGTGGTGATCGATAACGATTGACGATAGCAGAGATGATGTTTGAATTGTACTCATTCTCAAAGCCTCGAGTTCTCTCTCAAGCATCCTCCCTCATGTGAGAGGTGAAACTCTATTTATAGTATTTTTGGTGCAATCAATACATAAATATGAATCATTTTGATCGGACTGTTCGGAGAGCTTTCCTCGATCAGATGACGTTCGATTGACATTTGAGTGCTTTCACGATATCAGAATTGAGCAATCTTGGACTTGTTGAATTTGTCTTGTCAAGACACTCGATTCGATTATGAACTCATTAGATTCGACATTCATTTGACCTTCCAAAAACCTCCGGAAATCCTCCAAGTGTGGTTTAATGATTTGATCCGGGCTTGATCTAACTCAAATTAGATTAGTTTTTATATCATTGGGTTTGTTCATCGAGCCGGTCAATTTGACTATAAGTTTTCTGAAATAGGAGCTCTGGATGACTCTTAATTGAAGTTTGAATATTTATTGCTCAAAAAGTTACCTCGAGATTCGTGTGATGCATCGAGATTCACGATGAATGATAAAAATTTGTTGGTGGCGAATCAAGTGATAAGATGGAATGCACAATATGCAAATCATTTCGTATTTGCTCATAAGTTCATATATGTATATAAATATAATTTCATTAGCTGACAGCATANACATAGACTCATTTAGAAATGAATATTTCATGATATCTAATAATGGCTGATATAATTTTACTTAAATTTCAATTCAAACAAAAAATTTAAATAGCTAATGCACAAAAATAAATGATATATCTATATGCATATTATATATATACTATATATAACATACATACATACATACATATACACACACACTCAAATATATATTAGATGGTATATAGAATTGATGAATTGGATTCACAAAATTAGTGGTGATGTGTGCTAAAATTTTGTAGAGGTAGAGTAACAGATTATCGTCTTAGTGTTGAACAAGAATTCAACACACAAACAGGTGAAAGAGAAAAAGTAGTGATGACTCCCGAAATTTTTACGTGGAAAATCCGGAGAGGGAAAAGCCACGGGGCATGACCCAATTGCGAAAATTCACTATTGATTGATGATTACAGAAATCTCTTGTCTCACAAACGAGAAATGTTACTACATTTTCAGATTATTGCGTCGACTGACGACTTCTGATTAGTGATGATTGATAGTGATCGATGATAGATGACAGAGGTCAACGGTGGTCGACGATGGTGAGCAGTAGTCGATAGGGTCGACGGGGGTTGACGACGGATGACTGTTGGCAGTGATCGGCGGTGGTGGACGGCGGCCAACTGCCGTCGACGGAGGTCGGCGGTGGTCGCTGACGGTCAGTGGTGGTCGATAACGATCGACGATAGCAGGGATGATGTTTGAATTGTACTCATTTATAGTGTTTTTGGTGCAATTAATACAAAAATATGAATTGTTTTGATCGGACTGTTCGGAGAGCTTTCCTCGATCAGATGACGTTCAATTGACATTTGAGTGCTTTCACGATATTAGAATTGAGCAATCTTGGGCTTGTTGAATTTGTCTTGTCAAGACACTCGATTCGATTATGAACTCACTAGATTCGACATTCATTTGACCTTCCAAAAACCTCCGGAAATCCTCCAACTGTGGTTTAATGATTTGATCCGGGTTTGATCTAACTGAAATTAGACTAGTTTTAATATCATTGGGTCCGTTCATCGAGCCGGCCAATTTGACTATAAGTTTACTGAAATAGGAGCTTTGGAGGACTCTTAATTGAAGTTTGAATGTTTCTTGCTCAAAAAGTTACCTCGAGATTCACGATGAATGATAAAAAATTGTTGGCGGCGTATCAAGTGATAAGATGGAATGCACAATATGCAAATCATTTCGTATTTGCTCATAAGTTCATATATATATATATATATATATATATATATATATATATATATATATATATATATATATATATATATATATATATATATATATATATATATATATATATATATATATATATATATATATATATATAATTTCATTAGCTGACAGCATAAATTTATAATTTAAAACAAAATATCAAGTGAAGTGCATCTCCGGTCATGAGTCAACCCTGATTCTATCATTCAACATAATCTTGTGATATAATATATGATTCATAAATTTGAATATCTTATTATGGTACAAAATAATATCCTATAATTATTTTACATAATTAATAAATTTGAGTACATTTTTTTGGTTTAAAATATTATTATTTACTTAATAATAAAATACCTTACAGTGTGTGTGTGTGTGTGTGAGACCACTGTGAGCATACAATATAAATTTAGGGGCTGTATAACAACATATGAGCTTTAGCTGCTTTAAAAAATCTAATAAATCATGTAAATCCGGATTCAACAAAACATGAGTTGTTGAATCTAAAAAATTATTTGGTCTTCTGCCATAATTTACTTTTGTTATTTATTAATATAAATATTTAAATGAGCAAAATCAGATTAGTAGGAAGTTGCCTTCCAATGGCAAATAAATTCCTAATTAATTATGAATTGATATATGACTTTATTGTAATTAATTCATAGTCTTAAATCACATTTCAGCTCGATTTTCTTTTAATTGGGTTGAATTTGGCATTTTTTGGCTCTTCCGAACCGCATTGAAATTTGTAAGTAGAGCCTACCCTTTCAATTTCGTATACTCAGACCAATCACCACCGTCTAGCTATAACCACTTTCATTAATCTCAGCCTTACATCTGTACCTCTGTAACCCGATTGTACTAATCTGATGTTTAATTCGTTTTACACACAACTTTTTAACATATTAAATCTTACATACATGGAGGTCATATATGTAAATTAAAAATTGTTTTATATGCCGATTTCACAAAGAACTTATTTTTCTTATATACTCAGCTAAATATAAGATTTTGTGGGGATCAATACTAACCAAAAGACATCGAGACAATCCAAAAATTACTCACTTGATCGTGTTCTAATTTGTAAGTCGACTTAGGGTTGGAGCATTTTCTCGTTGCCAAAACTAAATTCTCTGAATAATGAATCATTGAAAATTGAGGAAATGAACTTGGTGTTTACTTGTGTTGTCCGCACCTACCATTATTGGTATGTAATATTTTCTTTGTTCTATAAATATCTTCACAGATATGATTACATTTAACTCAAGTCATTGTATACATAAAATGATGTTTATATTTACACTATGCAAGAAAGATGGATCCTATAAAGCAATTTTTAATTCACTTAAAATGACTATGATTTAAAATTTAAAAAAAAAAGGCATATGAAACCTCAATAAAGAAACTAGATTTAATATATATATATATATATATATATATATATATAATAAAAAACTCAAGAAGGAAATCATTTATGTGTAAATAA